>PNEQ01004181.1:56208-68561 GCA_003012365.1 Medauroidea extradentata
CTAGCCAATAGCATAATTCGTTTCATTTATACTTTCAATCTTGCCATTTGAAACCAAGATCGAGTAATCGGAGATCGCTATTTGCATAAATTCCTTGGTGCAACACAACAACATTGGAACTCGGATTGACCTGGAGATCGGGGTGAAACCAAGATTCTTCGATCTTGGTTTGAAGGTGTTATTGGTGCAACCGGCCCGAAGGCAGAGAGAGAACGTTCTCGCAGCCAGGTTCCTCCATCATTACTCCTCTTCCTTTTCTTTTTCTCTCCCTTTCCCCTCCTGCTTCCTTCCAAGGGGAAGAAAGAAAGAAAAAGGCGTCATTGTTCTCAGCTTTTTCTCCCTTCCCCCTTCCCCATCCAACCACCCGGGAAACGTGACCAGCTATCTTTTCATGGGAAAGGAAGGAAGAAAAAAAAAAGAGCGTTATTCTTTTTTTTTTTCCTTCCCTCACCCCCTCAAACAATCCTGGAGAGATAAAAAAAAGGCGCTGTCACAGCATGTTATCTTAGGGCTTGGCGGAAAAGGGGGGACATGCGGGAAGCTGCCGGCACAGCAGAGCAAGGCAAGGCGCACACGCGCGAGGCGAGGGCTGGCAGACAGCAAGCGACCTTGGAAGAGATACAAACCACCCCACCCCGTCTGGCTCGCCGCCACCCTCTCTGCCTTCACACTCTTAACCAGTGTGAATGTTATCTTTCCTCTCTCTTCCCCCTCGTCCCTTGACCATTCCATCATAGCATCCCTCCTGTTGTTTCACCGCTCCCTCGGCTCATCCTCCCGTGTTTTTTTTTTTCACATACTAGCGAGGCACTAAAAATTTTTTTCCCTGTAACTTGATGCAAAAATCGTGGTGCGCACTATACACGAGTATATACAGTATATGTATGTATATGTGTATATATGTATATATATGATGTATATATGTGTGTGTGTATATATATATATATATATATATATATATGTGTGATGTATATATGTGTGTATATATATATGATGTATATATGTGTGGTGTATATGTATATATATATATATATATATATATATATATGGTGTATGTATATATATATATATAGTGTGTATATATATATATATAGTGTATTGTATATATATATATATAGTGTATTGTATATATATATATATATATATATATATATATAGTGTATGTATATATATATGTATATATATATGCAATGGAGTAAATAACAATTTTTTGTGATAAATCGTGGGTATCGCGATACTTTTCAAATATCAAATCGTGATACATCATTTCTAAATATCGCACACCACGAGCTAAAGTACACAATTCCCTATCTTCGACTGCAATATGTCAGCGTTCAGTTTGGTCATGTAACAAAATAGCAGCATAACAGTCTAGTTCTCATATAATGTCTTTGTAAGAAATGAGTGTGTAAAGTTTTGTTTGTGCGCTGAATAGGTATGCCTATACTGTATGTATGTTGGCAGGAGCATGGGACGGGACATGCTAGTGTTGGAGCGCTGGTACCCTAGGCGCAACAACTACGTGGCAGTCGGCAACCTTGGGCCGATAGAGCACATCTGGGACCTCTCATCACATTACTATGGAGGCGAGATAGTAGCGGACTTGCGCGGCAGGCTGGGCCAGTACATCTCCTTCCAGGCAATCCAGCTCTTCCCGGGAGAGTCCATTGTTGTGAAGCTCGACAAGTGAGGTGTACAGGATCAGTTCCTCCAAGCTGCTTCACAACAGTTTGAGGACTGTAGATTCACCATCATGTTGCAGGTCAAACCATTTGCAAAGTACAACTAAACTTACTTAATATAATAAATTGTCTTCTTTCCTGTTGGAGTGATATAGGGAATTTTGTTAATTTGTATGCTTGAGAAAAAGTGTTCATTAATTTGTATTGCGTTGTAAAGTCGAATCTTCTGGTGATAATAATTCATGCAGACAACAAATATGTCTTATTTTTCTATATCCTAAATCACAGAGTCAGACATTCAATTTTCTAAGATATTGAATAAATCATAAACAGACCTCATTACTAGAAAGTGTAAAAGTCTGGCCCATTCTAGTATGTAATAATTGAAGTTTACTGTAACCAGCGACATTGTTTGAAAGTACTTGTGCCTATTTTCATGAATTAAATCCATTGGAAACTGTATGTGTTCAGATAACAAAATAAAAATTATTCATCTTGCAAGTCTTTATAAACATTTATCTCACGTACACACCTCATCATTACAGCTGTACTTATTGTAGAACCCTGTCATAACATTTCTGAAGGGACCCAAAAGAATTTACTTTATAAATGGGAAAACATTATAAGAGGGTAAGTTCCTACCTATTACAAATCAGTTTTAGGGTCCAAATGAGGGTAGCATTATAACCAGAAAAATGTTATACGTGGGAATAATATAACATGGTTCTACTGTAGTGATTATACAAGAATTCATTATTTTATTGTAAATGTTACTGTGAAATGGAAAATTTCAATAAAATGTTTCTTATCGTGGTCACAAAATAACTTTTGAAACAGCATAAAGTTCGTTTAAGGGCAGTGGTGAACTGTTTTCAACTTTTTACTATTTGTACTAGCTGTTTAGGTGACAAAAATTTTTGCCTTCCCCATATTATCGTCTTTAACTTCGTTTTTACTTTGTTAGATATTTACTACTGCATCTTTATTGGTCTCAAGACTGCTTGGAAACACAGTAGAACCTCAATCTAACGTTAGTCCATGGTTCGTGAGAATTGTTAGGTCACTGGTGTTGTTACATCCAAGCAATCAAATCCAACCCTTAACAAGTTAAAAATTGTTGTCTAAAGTGTGGACACGCAAGTTGCGAATGTATTTTTATCAGATTTTATAGCTGTGATGTTCCGAACATATTTTTTTATCATTTTATAATGCAATTTTCCTTGTATTATTTTATTGGGTATATTATTTTCCTTACATCTTTTTAGCTTAGGAACCTCATGAATGTATTTTTATTAGTATGTAGAACCCTGTTTAACATTTTTCTGCATATAACATCACTTTTCTTTGGTCCCATAATTTTTCCATAAAGCATAATGCTTTCATTTCCTGCTTATCACAACACTTTTTTTCTTAGACATTAACCACAACTTTGTTAAAACTTTTCTTAACTGCATTATTTTAGATAAAAAAATACCTAAGCTGTAGACTAAAAACAAGTGAAAAAAAAATTATGTATGGGAATGTATCATAAGTTTACATTACAGTGATATTAAAGACTGTGATCCTGAAGATGATGATCATGAACCTACAGAAGATAAGTGGGAAAGCCTCTGTTATACACACAATATAGGTATGTATTCATCATGTACACTAACTGTAGCCTCATTTAATCTCAATATAGGTTTATTTACTGTACATAAACTATCAAATTTTAAGTTACTTTCGTGTAATATCCATTTATTAGTGTAAAAAATATGGAATCCTGCTAATAACACTTTCCTGCATATAACTTTTTTTTTCCACAGGTCCCTCGAAAAAATGTTATAACAGGGTTCTACTCAAATTTTTATCACATTTTCTTGGCCTTATTTTATCATTAGTGGGGGTAGTTTTAGTCAGTTGTTAATTTATTATGTTTGTGCAGGGTCATTCAATGTCAAATCAGCACACACATTCTACCTTACCCCTTCTGATAGGTATTAATAATTATTTTTATTTTATTTCTGGTTTGTACCCATTAATTGCACAAAGGAAATTTTTTTTTTTTAATTTTTCTAGTACACGATTTTTTAGAAATTAATTATAAAAAATTGCAAAAAAATTTTAATTTTTACAAATTTTCATTTAAAAATTTGACTGTAAGTCTTCCAAACAGTTGATGCTAGAAATATGAAACTGGACTAATTTTAAATCTTATTAAATAGACTTTCATATGACATGCAACACAGCAGCATTTAAAAAATAAAAATTTTTTTCACAGTTTTACTGATTTTTAAATTTCGGTTTTCTTAAAAAGTGACAAATTTAAAAAAAATTCAAATGTTTTTTATATAATTTTTATTTCACTCTCAAGATATAATTTTGGGATCTCTATGGGATCATGAGTTATGAGGCAGGACATTGTGGTGTGAACGATTACTTATTGTAAACTAGCAACTTACGTACATTACCGTATTGGCCTGAATATACGACAATACTTTTTCTAAAAGAAAGAATTTATAAATACAGGGGTCGTAGTCATAATCGTAGCCTACAAATTTGAGACTACATTTTCAACATGTGTTCACATAGAAAAATACGTATAGTAAAACGATTGGTATTTCGCGGTATTAAAAAAAACTAAATTATTTTACATACCAATTTCACGTAAAACAAATAAGATAGCCGATAAAAGTTTTTCACGTTTCATTGCAGTAATAGAACGTATACATGCAATCTTTATTTCTTTTGTTCCATTGACATCATGGATATGAATCTATGTAGAAGCAATATCTGCAAATGCTAAGACACCATCTTGTCGCTAGTTCTAGTGAGCGTCACGTACGTTACAGCGCTGTCGTATCAATCTCGTCACTAGTTCTGGTGAGTACCACGCACATCGCAGCACTGTCGCTACCATTTTGCAGCATTTTATGGAAATGTTCATTGCTACTTTCATCTTTGGTAGAATTTCTCAGTAAACATACATGTATACTCTTAGGAATTATTTTAAATAACTGTGCATTAAAATGAACAGTGATAAAGTTGAAAAGCGTGGTAATATGACACAACAAACAAATAAAGGAAGATACGCAGTTACAATGCAAGTTTTAAAGTTACTGTAGTAAAATACGCTGTAACAACAAATAATTGTGCTGCTGCGAGATGGTACGACGTGATCGAAGCAAACGTTCACCGTAGGCGGAAAGACCTCCCAAAATTACAAAACATTGCAACAGAACACGTCGAGTATTGCGAGGCCTTGCAAAAGACATGATGAACTTGAAAAACTGATTTCTAAAGATTCAAAAATAATGGGGTTCAAGAAATGTTGCATCTCGAATGCATTTAATGGAAGCGAGGATGATCTTTATTTTTGTAATTATATTTTTTTGTTAACATTTAATAAAATTATACAAAATACTGAAGAGAAACAGATTTTACTGCAAAGGGAGGTAAGTCTTATATTCATAGGGCCTGGAAAATTGCGGTGTTTTGAACATGCCAAATGCAGTAGTTTCAAATTAGAAAAGTGGTGGTTTAATGTCGGTGGTTTTATTATGCAATTGAAACTTTACGGGCCATTGAAATGTTAAAAAAATTTCACTGTTATGAATATAGTTGATATATTTAGTAAAGGATCCATTAATACACTTAATTTACTAAATAATAATCAGTGAACGTTATTGAAAACTTTTGCACTGCACAAACATTTAAAAAAAATCTCATACATGTATATGTACTAATAAAAACACACTGTCCAAGCAGCACATTTTAACAATGTTTAAGCATTAAAATACATTTCACTGGTAGATTTTCCTGAGTGAGGCCATGGCAATGGTCAGAAAGAACAATGTTATACCTGGAAAAACCAAATACTGTCAGCACTTGCTCATGGAAGCCGAATAGACTTGAAACTGCCTTTTGCAGGCTTTCACAAAAAACTATTGTGTGAAGAAGTAGCAACAATGGAATGCCGATGCATTGGCAACACTGTCCGGCTCGTGACACGCCAGCTTGGCAACACTGTCGCAGCTTGTGACGCGCTAGCTAGTCAACAGCTGCTGGCAGCCTATCTAACCACTGCGCACTCACACAGTTTCGCGTTTGTCTCCTTGCTTTGCGCATGCAGTGCATCGGCATCCAGCATCAACATCGTTCGTGTATGTCTTGTGTGCACGTCAGTTCACTTAATTCTGGCACTTTGAAAATTTATCTGAGAAATTTCAGTGATATTCATCATACTCCTGTGTGTGCTAAGTATCCATTTTGAAAAATACACTTTCAAGTTTCAAGTGTTACCGCTGTCAGCCATGTTTAAAAAAGCCGTTCGTTTACACTTTTTATTTCACAAGGCACAATCCCGCCAGCCGTGTTTCACGTCGACTCACATTAAAAATGACATTAAATAGGCACAAGAGTCGCGTTTTAAGGAAGTTTAACGTTTTCAAGCATCGGTGAAATGCAAAGGATTACACTTTTCGGGATTGTGTTCATACTGTCATATAAATGTTGTGGTTTCCGCGAGTGCATTCGTAATTTTCGCAAGTGTATTCGCGGTTTTCGGAATTTTCACGAGTGCAGTTACTTTTCGCATTTTGGTGTGAAATTCACACAAATTTTCGCAAAATTTACAATTGCAAAAAAATTCCAGGCCCTATATATTTGTGTCCAATTTATTTTTTTTATTCTGCTACTTGTAAAAGGAGGGGTCGTCTTATTTTTGAGGCCGTCTTATATTCAGGCCGATAGGGATGCTTTCCAAAGGTACAATTGTCTATCATGACAAATTATGTATTAATTAGTTAGCTACTAACCATTACATTAGGCTGCAGAACTCCCAGTGAAATAAGTTATGTCCCTCAAATACTGTATTGTTGAAAGATTTAAATTACATTTTTAATTTCTTTGTCGGGGAGATTGTATGTACATCCTGTTGGAGTCACTTTGACCTTGCACAAAATGTCTAGTGATGGTATCCACAGAACATCAGATGTTTTGGGATAGGAGAAAGATGGAGATGGTCCTGCCGGGTAAATAAATATCAGTTTCACTTCGTCAGCCTCTTTGTCTTTTGCCAGAACATAAGCTGACCACCATCTGTTACTGTAGACAGCTACAACATAACCACTTATTTCATCCAGAACCATTATGTTTTGAGATGTCACAGATAAAGTGAGCCCAGTTTCAGCAAAGGAATAATGTTTTGCCAACACTTTCATTTTTCCTTCTAATGGTAAAAAAGCATGTAGTTTCTGGGTACCTGGAATAACTTGAGCATATTTGAATCTATTGGTCAAAAATGTTTCTGTTGTGATGTATTCTTCTTACGTAGCAAAGGTAAAGGTAATACCCACAATGTTATCTTTAGCCTAATCATACAGTTTTCTTGGGGTAGTTATCTAATTATCATATGTACTGTGCGAGAGAGACAGTGATATGTTTGCGTGGGCTGGAGTGGGCCATTGAAAAGACATGCCTTTTAAATTTATTAAAGTTTATGTTGTACTTTAAAAAGTAATTATGTTCTTCAAAGCAATATTTTCATTTCAGAGGTTGTTTAAAGGTAAAATGATTGTATTTGTTCATTATATAATGTACAGTTTTAGTTTACAGTAAAGTATTTTCTTGCCTGGTGAGTTGGGTGGCCGCCAGGGGCGCTGCAGGGAGTTTGGCTTGGCGAGGTCCGCCATTGTTACTCTGGTAGTGTCGGCAGAGGTAGATGGACGTGTTTCGTTAGTCGTTACGGTTGAGATAGTAGGACTTGTTTTAAACATGTGTGAGAGCAACAAGATAGGGCGATCAGGCTGGTAGAGGGGCGCAGGCTCAAATGGACTAAAATCAAGATGGCTTTTTTTTTTTTTTTTTTTTTTTTTTTTTTTTTTTTTTTTTTTTTTTTTTTTTTTTTTTTTTTTTTTTTTTTTTTTTTTTTTTTTTTTTTTTTTTTTTTTTTTTTTTTTTTTTTTTTTTTTTTTGCAGGATGCAGACACAATATTTTCTCATTTGGACTGGTTCTCTCCCCAGGAGTGCACTACCCTAAATTTAAATTCAGCTTGATGTTTGTCGGTTTTATTCTTTCAGTCTTGGCCAATATGTAATTGTTCATGACAAAGTTTTTGGTACAATCGAGTTGTAACCTACAGTAAGGTTGATTAAAACTTTCCGGCCAGATTTCTGCTTTTATTTGTGGAAGAAGGTGGAGTGATTAATCATTATTACGTACTCGCCTGTCCCCGTTACATATTTTGGTTCCGTGACCAGAATTGTTGGTTGACTGTGATGTAGGTTTCATCTTCAGCACTACGCCCCGTCACATTTATGGTGCCGTGACCAGGATTTGTGGTAAAGAACTCCGCCATCTACATTACATGTCTGGTGCATTGACTAGGATGGTTCAATAGTGTGGTGGCAGTCCATCCTGCTCCATTACAGTAGGTATGTGCATATTGGCTAGTGCTGACCGCCAAGGAGAGGATATCAATTTTAAAATGTGCACTTAAAAACAGCTCTCTGTAAGAAAAATGCTACAGGAATAGACCAAAAAATTGCAAGAACCAACTTTCCAAGAACTTTTCACTTAGTCCAAATTGTGCCACATTTACCCGTAGTTGTTTGCTTCTGGTGCTGCATACTCGCTTTGCTATGGGATTTACTGATAGCTGGCTATTTAGTTGTCTAGCTCTTCACACCTGTAGCTGTCGCCTGGCAGTGTCAAAAAATAAACTGACTACCACACAATTTCTATATTGCTTTTATCAACCTCACTCCATCAAATCTATTTTTGCAGATAACATGCAGACTGAGAATATGCACAAAAGATGGCGACACACTATGCCAGCTGCCAGACGCAGTCACCCTGTGGCTCCACAGATGTTTTCATACATGACTTGTGAGCTGCACTGCTTGCAACACAGTTGTAACCTGCACGTGCAAACTATGACTACAGTGCAGCAGGCGCACATTGAATATGGAACTGTGCATCGGTCGCCAGCCGGCAACATACCTCACATGATGTCACCTTATCTGGTCTGCATTTCTACTACCTTCCCCCTCCCCTCAGTTTCTCCTTGTCAAGCTATGACATTATTCCTCCTGCTCCTACATTCACAGCCAACCTTGTGTTTCAAAGGGAGATACTAGATGAAGGAAGCAGAGTCTGCCCACTGCTACGGCTGTTAGCATAACAAGAGACCACCAACTGTTCGGTGGCCACTGTTCCACCGTACCTCACCCTCCCGCACTACCTTTTATGCCATGTGATACCATTTTGCTTCTTGAAGCTATCCATCTATCCAGTAGAGCACTTTATCGACTTTAGGCATTATGGCGAACACGTTTGCCTCCTCCTGTGACCAGCACGTTTTCCTTTACATCTGCTTGAACCAGGCAAGCAGAGCTTTCTTTATGTCTTTGTGATCTGCACTTCGTAACTTTTTTTTTAATTTTGTGTTCTGACATTCCTTCTCCAAGTCATAACCATTATAAATACACCAAAGCGGAAAATACAAGCTGAAGTTGAGAGCACAATGACTGTGAATGACTACAGAAATACTGAACCTGGTCGAGGGGCTATAAATTTTAAGAGAAACACACTTGCTTGGGATTGGTAGTGTAGCGCATCAGCGCTGAACTTGAATTAAGCTATTATACCATCCTTGTTGACCACAAATCCTGGCCACGGCACCAGAAATGTGACTCATCAGGCATCTAATGAATGAAGATATACCGCCGTCAACCACAAATCCTGGTCACGGCACCAGAAATGTAGCGCGTCTTGGCAGATGAACGTAGCTACTTTGCCATCAACCTTCGAATCCTGGTCACTGCACCAGAAATGTGACGGGGCTGTATGAAAAGGAGTTACACAGTTGCTCGTGGCCATTTGTGATCGTATAGTGGTCCATAAGAAGCAGTAGGCCTAGGCTACTCAAAAATTAAAAGCTTGTTGGTGTGACTGTTTTATTACATAACTTGCTATTCAACTTTACAAACTGAAACAGTTCAAATTTTAATCATGATAGCCTTAATCATTGTCAAAGCCTGACGCTCCTGGGAGAGAACAGCTCAACCCCAAAAACTTTACGAATTTAAAACAAAGTTTCAAAAGACCAAAACACGCCACGACATCTTAATTATAACATCCTCGCGAACGCGCGAGCCCTCCACTCTGCGACTACAAGCACTGAAAGATTAACTACTACGTATACATAGGTGCTCCGCCACCTCGCTCCCACACAGCCCGCGAACCGCTCCAAACATCCATCTCCTTCCGCAACTAGACAAGTAAAAAATGGCCGACCCCGCGATGCTTGCTCTCTCCCTGCAGCGCCTCTAGCGGCAACCCAGCGCACCAAGGTAAAAACGTAACGGAAAATTAATACTAAATTAAATATAATAATAAATTACAAACTTTATACTTTTAAACAACCTTTAAAGTGGAAATATTGCTTTAAAAAACATAATTATATAATTTATAACATAATTTTTAATAAATTTGAACTGCATGTCCTTTCATTGGCCCAAGCCAGCCCGCGCAAACATATTACCGTCTTTCTCGCACACTCAACAAGCGGCGGCGCACGTGCACTTGGTGAAAAGTAAAAATATTAGAAAAATGGTAAAATCTAAATATAGCGATTCCAGGAACTGGGTAGGCACACCTGTGCCATCCAACAGAACTAGCCAACAATACACCCAGCCCTGAAGTTATAGTACAATTACAGTTAACTTGCAAATGATAATATTAAATTTAAATTAAAGCACAAAGTTGCTTCAGCCTAAACAAACCAAATTAAATATAAAATTGAACAATTTCAATACTGATACAGATAAAATGCCAAACAATACCGCAAGATAATTAATTAGATAATAGCAAATTCAATAAATCAAAAATAAGGAAATAATAAAAATAAACAGGAAATTATTAAGGCCTAAGTGGTGGGCGGACCGCCTCACAGGTGGAGAATGAGTTTGCAAGCCGGCTGGAAGAATGTGTCAGGTATCACAGTGGGACAGATAAATGGTACTGAGAAAAATTTGAGGGGGGAGGGGAGGGTGGTATAGCCACAGCAGACAGGTAACAAAAGTGCACTTCACACTGTCACAAAACTGACTACAAGTTCCCACAATGTTGCCATACATGTTTCTTATAAATTCACGATCTTTCATAAAATATTTTTGCAATTTTTTTATGGTTCCTTAAACAGACTTCATTATAACCAAGTTCTTGTAATTACTGTACCTTGCTCACTATTACAGAATTCTGCTGTATTACAACCCTCTGTCCCTCTCCCTGTTTTTACAATCCTATTCCCAAAAACAGTGGGAGTCAGAACACCAATGGGGTTCTACTGTAAACATAAACTTTTTGTTTAGGCATCTAGCAATGAAAACATTAGTCTGTTGAACTACGTACCTATTCAATAATTGCCTAATTTTCATACATTATTCAAAATAACAAGTTGATTCAGAATGTTGCAGCTACCAAATTTAAAATTTACTTTCAACTTATTATGGGCAAATTTGTGATTACATAAGAACATTTGCCATAGTTTCTTAGTTATTAAACTTAATAAAAAAAGCTATGACACAAACCTACTGTGACGTGCACTGGCACGTAGCACTTGCTTGGCCTCTTATCATACAGTAATTTAAATTTTTTTTTGTCTTAATTAATTTTTTTTTTGTTGGTAATAATAAATTAAGTAGGCCAAATTAACCAGGTATAAGGATGTATACGGCGGGATCCAACATATTAATTGGGGATGCGAGTAGAGAAATTTACATTAAAATTTTCTTTTTAATTTTAAATTTAACTTTAAAGCAAGAGAAGAGTATTTAATTTTACGTGTCAATTTTATCGGATTTATATCGTGTTTGGATTCAATTTAAAGCTAATTTAATTTCAAGCAACTTTTCTAAGTAAACTTTTCTGATATTTTGCCTTGTTTGGATTATTTAAATTTCAAGTGGCTTATTAGCTTGCTTCTTCTGGAATAGGATTTATGTGGCAGGCTAGTCGTAGTTCTCTTGCTTGGAAGCACGTACAGAGAAGTGCTGGCTTTTAAAATTTCAAATAAGCTCTGAGCTAGCCAGTGCTTAGATAGATTTATCTGGCAGGCAGGTCAGAGTTCACTCGCTTGGAGGCACGAACAGGGACGTGCTGGAATGCGGGGACTCTGCAGGGCGTTTCTTGACCAACGTGGGTGGTAGTGTCGTGTGCAACAACACTGAAAAGGTGGTGATCCGCGACAGATTGAGAACGCTGCACATCCCCAATTAATAAACTAATGAATATTTAGCTGGTAGTATGGAGTAAAATGCTTTGTAAATTTATCAGTATCTATGTTAAATACAATTTTTAGGTTATAAACATCAATTAACCAGCTTTTTAGGCAAGTTGGATCCTGATGTATCCCTCCGCCGCTCGGCCGAGTAAGTCAGAGTGTTCGCCCGGGAGTTTAGTAGTTGGGGCGTCATGGCGGCAGGAAGAAGACGTGTTAAAGTTGGAAGAGGGGCGGTGAAGCTTAGAGGGCGTATCCGCGAGTAAAGGGGGCTGTGTAGCCAGCACTCTAATATGTATTTCTTTTGCGGTGTTTGTTAAGAGTAGTACTCAAGTAAGTAGGTGCAAGAAATAGCTGCACATGTGAGTATAGCAGTATATTTAAGACACCGTTAGTGGTACCCCGTAGT
>PNEQ01004181.1:68661-80184 GCA_003012365.1 Medauroidea extradentata
TTTAGTGAATTCCGCCACTGGTGTTACCTATTCACGTTCACACTGTAAGACATAAATCACGGGAAAGAATTTTTGTACGTTATTGTGCCATGTACGTCTGGTGAACTATTATTAAAAGACTGAAAGTTATTGAAGAAATTGGCTCCTTTTTTTTCTTCTATGTAAACTCCTTAGGTAAACTCCTCAGGCTATCCGGGCATATAAATAACAAACAAGGAAAAGTCTAATTAGATAAGTCGTCGCCACCAGCAAGGACATCATAACCTCCAACATCTAGATAGTAACCACAATCTGGACGTGACGTAGCAGCCCCATTACACTACCCCAACAGTTAAAATTAAAATATTCAGACAGACATTCACAAACTCTTCTGTAAAAATTAATGTACAGAATTGGTATTTTAGTCGTAAATTATTACTGGTTAAATGTGTCTTTGCTGATTTTAAATTAAAACATTTCAATTCGATTTAGTCTTCATTATTGACAAATACAATTTAAAGACAAGGAAAATTTACAAATGCTTATTTACACTTCTAGGGTTTCCTTTATAAAAACTGTTAACAACAAACAATACATAAAATACATTTGCATAAACTACAGTTAAATTTTTGTAGCAACAAATAAAAACAACACATTCTCATGAACATACCCCTTCTCAGAGACTTTGAACACCAATCATTTTTTATGTCTTTGGAATTGTATTGCACATTTACTTAAAATACACTGACATAGGTTAGCTGTAAAGACAGTATATTGTACAACACACGATCCTGCGTCTTCTTGCACAAACTGAAAGACAAAACAGTACATTTTGTACCAAATTAAACATCATGGGCTCACAATATAGTACGCTCAATTTCCTTTGTACCTTGGCAAAATTTATACATACAACTAAAAATTAAAAACTGATATCAAATAAAAAAAATTAAATTTTTCACAATAGTTACTATACTATGCAAACAATTCTTTCAAGGACAAATCACATTACGAAAAATGCAAGAAACAACTTTTCTTTGGAGAATCAAACTGTTTGTCATTACTAGGAGCAAGATCATTATGTAGTTAATAGCAATAAAACCTGAGTTGTATGGGAACACACCACCATTCACCATAATTCAATTTTTTTAAGTTTTAAACTAAAATTAAATCAGCCAAAACTCTGCAACTTTTAGTATAATCACTATAATTATCCCTAAGAAGTTATAACCCATAATTTTTTTGATAATACCTACCGTACTCGTTGAAGGGAACACAAATAGCCAAGCAAATTAAAAAAACATAAAATAATTTGAAATCCTAAAATATAGATACAGGCTTTTCGAACCCAAGATTTGACAAATCTATATGATTTAAGGATTTGAGATTCATACAAAAACATTTTAATCCATAACCAATGTTTGTAAAATGATGAGTTAAGCTTATATCACAAGGTGGCACACTTGGTACATACAGTATTCCCAAATTTTATAGCACTATTATCGCATCGCATGTTATTTAATGATTGAGGAATGTCAAAAATTACAATCTTTGCATCACAATAGGTATTTTGTTTACATTTTTTTTTTCGCATTCATATTGCATATGAAAACTTAGATGTCAACTATGAGCAAATTGTACAAAGTACGACACGACACTACATATTTCAACTCAACAATCAATTTGTAGTGAGCACCTGTAACGTCCACAGAAATTGTGAGCAACACTGCTATTGTCAGTGTGGCATCACAAGCACAAGTATTTCTATGGTTGACCAGTTTGTTTGCTTCTATTTCCTAGCTGAATGTATCACACATAGAGGTAATATATAGTAGAGGGAACATGACGTCACAAATGTGTGTCCAACATGGTCTCGAGAGTTTGGTGTCGTTTATTTATGTTTTCTCGGCGTAAAAATGCAGTTGTGTTGTTAGAAACTCATGGCGTATCTTCCCGAATATATATTTCGTCATGTGGTGTCACCAAGATCTCGGTTCAAGACCTTATAGTAAGTATGTAGCTAATATTTACTTTTTACTAAAAACAGCTGGGTTAAGGAAAACAGTAACGTGGCAAACATTGTTTACATTTGTCGTTCTGAAATTTCTACGCAATTATACTATGCGATAATATGGTAGTATGTTCTCCTTAGTTAATATATTCATAAGGTACCAAAATAACCCAACATAGTTGTGATAATTATTATCTTGGCTCTCAATGTTATTTCAAATTTCCCGCGCATATTTCACTAAAGTCACGTGACACATGTTGAACACACAATTTCGTACGCAGCTGTATAGAGGATACTCCCTCTACCCTATATTTACTCTAAGGTATCACATCTATGTGTAGCAAAACAAAAGCACTCAATATGAAATTGTGTAATGTATATATGACATGGTCAAAAACCACTTTGTGCTTAGACTCAGACTACACAAAAAAAATTGGTTTTCTACAGTGCATTGCAATAAAAACATCAACTCAAACTTAACTTGGGGAAAAAAATAATGTGTGGAAAATTTTTCTGATAACCTTAGATATTCAACATACCATATATTCTGATATTATAAAAATATTTTTACTATGCAAGCACAACTTGTCATTCAAGGTAAATGTTATCGTGGACTATTCATATTCAGAAAGGGCAATATATGTACAGTAATCTCTCAGTCTTTCATTTAAATGATTCTTTTACTTTAACAACTGTACTTTCTGGTCCTATCAAAAGTTCCAAAGAGTTTTTTATCATTCAGTTTTCAAGGATTCTGATTCTAGAAAAATCTGTATTCAACGCATCCCTGCTAAATTCTAATTACAGTAATTTGTTTACATAATAATTAATGATCTAAAATTATTATTCAAAATCATAAAGCTATTTAGTAAAAGTTGTGCAATACTGTTTACAAAAATAAAAGTAATAACAGACATAAGATTTTGATAAATTTGACATAAAAATTAAATTATAAAATCTTGCCCCTACTAACGAAATTCACAAATTTAACATTTAAAGTATCTCCTATAGAAATTCCGTCCAGTGATTAAAAATTTTAAAAATAACTGCCATTCTTATACGTACAGTTCACAAAGACTGTTAAATGCAATATGATAATTCTGTTTAAAGTACATACGTAAATTTTCTGAGCAATCACATCATCATCAACATGTTTCAAACATGTAATGATTACACCAAAGCACAACCCTGAAATAAACTTATAACAATAAAAAATAATTTTAGCTATTACAGTATTTCAAAACATCATTTTGGCTAAATACAGTTTTTTTTTTACCATAACTGTAACAATACCTAAGGCCTTGGTTAAAGACTTAAAAAATATATGAATCACATAATTCAGGTACAAAGCTGAAGTGAAAAAAAAAATGTTGACACAGCCCTCTATTCTCCAAGCTGTCAACACTTTGGACATCTTGGGTGACAGAAGAGCTGGTTATCTTGTCTTGTGCTTGATAAACTTTGCACAATATTTATTTTGTAGGCTATTCATAGCAAAGTGACCACTTTTTACAGTCCTGCTTAGATTTTTCTTTCAGTCCATTCATATTCTTCTGCCAGTTCTTAGTATAAACGTTGCCATGTTAGGTACTAATAAACATTATTTATGTATTTCACCATGCTCAATAGTTAACATATATAGTACAGTACTGTATGTACGAACAGTAGGACTCCGTTACGTTTCTGAAGGGAATGAAATATTAAAAATTCTCAAACCATGAATACTTCTGGTGGGGGGGGGGGGAGGAAGGTAAATGATTATTACATTCATTGGCATGGTAAAAATATTTAAACATATTAAGGAGGAGATCATCTTAAGTGGGAACTTCTGAAGAGGGTTTTACTGTATTGAATACATTAACACCTAACTTAACATTGCCTCCCTTTTAAGTCCTTTCATTATCATTTCTTTGTACACTTTGAATACGATAATATACTTAACGTCAGCCACTAATTCATTCAGCACAGCAGCATTTGAAACATGAAACACCTATTTTATCATGGAAGGACTTTATGCCTTGTGAGGGAACACAAAAGTTGCTCATTTTACCATGAACAGCCTATATGCAAACACCTACAATTGCAAGAAATATCAAACAAGCTGCTCATTATAATCTGTCTTGCATACGAATTCTAGTGTTTGATAGGAGTACAGTAATGAGATATTTCTGCACAACACTGTTTAGTGTGAAGACACTAAATAGAGAGGCTTCATTACAGTAAACCCTCCATTCAGCGGACTTCGTATTTAACGGACAAATTCTGGCGATACAAAATTATTCCACAGTCAGGTCTACTTGTCACATGCAGCACAAGACCTAACTGGTTATTTTGCTTTGGTGAGTGACATCAGGTGCGCGCATGGATAGCAGAGTAAGATGGTAGACAGAGCTATTTTTAATCGCGCATCGGGGTGTGTGCTGTGTCCGGGCAAGAATGATTGTCTAGCTGAATTTTTTACGGAACTGATCATCAGCGCAAGACCTACTTGGTCATTGTGCTTTGGTGAGTGACAGGCGCGCACAGATAGCAGCGTAAGACGGTAAGCAGAGCTAGTCGCTCATCGGTGTTTTGACGTGTCCGGACAAGAACGACTGTTGTGTCAGTGTCTACTTGAATTTTTTACGCAGTTGATGTACGTGCGTGATAAAGATTATGCGTTTTATTAAAATTAAATGGCGTCTACAACATGACAGAAAAGAAATAGAGCAATTTTGACATCAAGCAAAAAATTTCAACTAATAGAAAAGTTAAGAGGCTGGTGTTTCGATAGCAAAGTTGTGTGATGATTATGGTATCAAGAAACAAACTGAGTCGGACATTCGTAAAGCAAAAAACTATTTAAAGAGTTATGTGTTAAAATAGGATGTTGAAAAAAAAAATTGGCACTGTTGGACCCAGGAAACACGTGAAACTTGCTACAGCATCTTCACACAACGAGGCAGTGTGCTGTAAATGTGTGAGGTGTAGAGAGATTAAATCTGCTGCGGACAAACTATCGCAACACATCCCTTGCCCTTCAGAAATTCTCAAGGACGACGGCTACATTATTATCTCACAGACACGGTATACAATACTGCGTCGCGATGCAAAAAGCGGTAGTTTAGATGGACATTTTTTTTGTTATACATTTAGTAAATAAACACTTTACTGTGAAATACAAAGCAGTAGCTCAAGTTCACGTGTCACATGTTACCACGCAACGTAACATGAAATCAAGCTAATAGCAAGCCGCCTCCTGCCCCTCTCCTTCTACTCTTCCTCCACCCTTGGTTATCTCAATGAGCGGACAAAGGCGCGTGCTTATCTGTCTACTCCCGCCAGTCAGCCCACTTCCAGCGATTTGACCACAACAAACATGTTGCGTTACTACGCGTATCACACTGCTATAAATCTATCGGCTTGTTGTCTATTTTTATGTGCCGATTTTGGTACTTCGCGATTTACCGGACATCTGATTTACCGGACCACACCTCCCCCCAAATAGTCCAGTAAAACAAGGGTTTACTGTACATCTGTCACTTTCCCACATTTTACAACTTTCTGTGGTTCTATTTGCTGCTCTACAATTAAAAATTCCACTTTGAAAAAAGAAATATTAACATATTAAAAGGATGTTAAACAGCTGCACAGGAATTTCTAAATACATGTTGCTTCAAACAGCTATCTAGCTTTGTATGTTTTAACAAAACATTGTGCACATAAATCATGTAAGGGGGAAAACTTATCTTTCTGTAAACTATCTTTAAAGACACCTGTTTTTTTTTTTGCAATATGCAATACTGGGAAATTTTTGTGAAATTTCTCTTAAAGTGCAAAATTTTTAAATTATGTGTGAAATAATGAAAGAATTGTACAGTTTCAGACATGTTCCACATTAAAAATAAAGCTCTGATTTGAGATATTCATTGTATGTGAATTGACAAACTTAACTTTCGACCGCCTAAGCTAGAGAGTGTCAAAGTACTCGTGAAAATTACACTTGTTTAGGTTAATAGATGAATGTGTTTATTTAAGCGAAAACAAAGGTAAAGTTGTTACGATAAAAAAAATTTTTGAGGCAAAACGCAAATGAACACAGTCAAGGTATTCAGGTCATTCAAAGTTATTAACTCTCTATCACGTGTTTTTGTAATGTCATATTACCTATTAATATCAATACCACAAAATGTCTAATTTTACAGCTGGAATAAATAATAACAAATAATTCTAATGTTTTATGAACCTGTGTCACCTATTTCACTCAGATTTATTTTTGTGTTGTACATATAGGCACAAACAAACCATGAAATATTGTAAAAAAATTAGTTGATTTCCAATCTTCTGTGGGATACGGCGGACGAAAATGACGACACCGACGATGCTGAAGTTGGCGATGAAGATGACGAAGATGACTGTGATTAAAGTCCTTAAAAGTTTCAAACGTTGGTGTGAACACGTAAAATTTTGCTGTCTTTGATGACGAAAAATCAATTTTTTTTTTTTTGTTATAATTAAATTCAAGTGTATACGTACAAGATTTATTGTTGCTGATGTAAATAGTTTGTAGTAAGTGTATCTTTTATTTATGTTATAGATATAAAAATTTTTATTTTCATGGGCATTTGTCTTTGTTTACTTTGCATACGGGCGGGAACAGTGAAATGTTGCAACATTGCAAGGGGATTTTTGCCGAGCATTCTGTCGGACAGTCGTCAAGTTCGATGGTCAATAGTTTTTTCATGTGTTAAATGCTGTTTTATTATGATACAGAGCCTTTTATGTTACTTTACTGTAGCAAAAAATTGTATTTTGGCTGAAAAAAAAAATTTATTAAATAAGTTGCATGCATAGGCTGCACCCTTAATTTTCATTTACAATTTGAGTGAAAAATGTGCGGCCTATACACACAAAAATACGGTATTAAAATCCTTTATGACATTGGAAAAAATCTCATAATTCTGTATAAACCTTACTGACCCCATTCGCTTTGACACAGCCCACCAAAATAGCTGAAACGGTGATCTTTACCACCCGCTTAAACTGATTTCTTCCTGTATACATATTAACGGTACACTCGACTTAACGACCTTATTCTATGAACTCATCATCAGGAACTGCGACACTATGTAAAACTTGGGCTTTCCCACGGTATGAACCAGCCTTCATACCTGTCAAAAATTAGAATCCATGTGAGACAGGCTATATATGTTACAGTATTACCTAGTACTACACTGCCAATTTTCCAATTTATTCTCTTACAAAATGTTTAGGTATCAAACACAGTTGGGAATCAATGTAATTGTTGGCCAGGTACCAGAAAATGTACAAGAATGAACTGCTGTAACAGAAGTGGCCGTTCACATCACGTTCAAGAAACTTGGAATATGTATTCCTTTCTCAATCAAGGCATGCTAATAACATTCTGTAAGCAATACATCCTCGTAACATCTCTATTATACACTTCAGAAATACATTCAACATTAACTTATCTTAAATGCAATATTTCTATAACTTGCTGTATTATCCTCCACAAAATAATGCAGCTGCAGTTCTGGAGGAATTTAAACCCTAGCATTGTGTAAAAAATGTATGCTTGCAAGTTCACGGCACAATAGTAAAATTACTTTAAAATGCTTAAATCTCTCCTTACTTTGCATTCTTTTTTTTCTTCTAGAACTGTATATTTCTTTGTACAAATTATTTCCCTCAAAATCTGTAATTATCAGATTGCACAGCACGAGAGACTAAACTTTTAGACCGCTCATTGACATAGAAAAAAAATATTTTTGTACCACCGGATTATAACTGTCTTTCCATGGTTACCAACAAAAACTACACATCTCACACTGCTATGTTGCATTACAAACACTGTTTAAAAAAAAAAAAACAAATTAGCCAACTAGAAAAGTACGGACAGTAATCAGCAATAAAATATTGGTAAATAATATCACCTTTCTTAAAAATTGAGATACGCAGCTCGAAACACTAGCTTCGCTATATACAAGTAGTAACAACTACTTCTTGTAATAGTATTTATGCGTACAACAACCAAAGTTGTTACAACACAGACAGATAATTGAATCTTGACATCAACACAAAACCATACATAAAATAATTTTTGTTCGCAAACACACTGTGTCAAAATTCTGCTCAAAAAAGTCAACAACTTAGAGAATCACACTGCCAAATGCAAAATAAAAATGCTATGTTGGGAGATAGTGAAGTGTTTTTAATTATTTTCAACACGCACAAGAGGTTCGTAGTATCTGTACGCATGTGTACACGTGCATATATCACTCAGATCTATTTACATCTTCACAAAGTGACTCACTGATTTTCTCTATATCGACACATATTGTTTAAGGTATTTATCTCCTGCAATGTTGTGGTTGTCAATCGTGTGAGACTGTCAGTCATGTTCTCGTGCACCTCTCCTTCTCTTGTGGGTTCTGGTTGTGGCCTGCTGTCCGATATCGATAGATTCGCGGACAAACTTTCCGAAAGGTTACCTTCAAAAAACACTAGGCTAGCGAGCTCCCCCGAGTCCATATCCAAAATGTTGTTCGTGTTGTCCTGCACTGGCTTTTTCTCAGGCTCAGTCGGCGAGACAGACGTGAGCCCAACATAACGAGGGGAAATTCCTTGAATACCACCCATCATACCATCGTCCCTGAATGTATGGTTGGCCATCGAGGTTGTGGGGAATGGAACGGTGGGCAAGTGCACGTACTGCCCCATCAGCTCAGGCTGGCCGGGGTGCATGCCGAATGGACCAGTCGCCTTCCCCATAGCCATGGAAAACCTGTTGATCATTGTACCACCAGATGTCTGGGGCAGATTACTGTTGAACACCATCTCCCCCTGTGCACCATAGCCCACAGTGGGCAGCTGCATCCTGAATGGAGGGAACATTGAGACTGTGCCTACATTCTTGTAGTCCATAGGTGAGGGACTGCGACCTTGGCTTCGTGGCGACGGCGATGGCTGTGGAGATGGACTGGAGCTAACACCAGAGTACTTGTACTGCATCTGCTGCATCATTGGCTCTGCAATACAAAACAAATCTTTTTCTGTTTACAACAGCATACCACTGGTGCTTTGAATGTTAACATATTCTTACTTTCAAGTTGCTGGAAAAAATTTAGCTCGGCTGTGAAGAAGCATTAAGGGCGCTGTCTACCGCAATTTTCATCACTTTTTTTTAATTTTTTATTTGTACCAGATATTTTTTTTCTTATTTTAGACACAAAATGTGACTAAATTTGGCTCTTATGAAATTTTTTTATCTCTCATAGTTTTCGCGTAATGGCTTGTTAAAGTCATATTTTGCATGTTTCTGTTTTAAGGGCGCCGTCTACTAGAATCGTGAAGAGGCGCGCAGACCTTTAACAATCCTGATTTCATTCGAAAACAATTCAACATGTTGTCACGCGGTTAGGCTACGAAAAGCATTTAAGGATCTTAGTACAGGTATATAATTTTGCCATTAACTGTTATCGTTCCTAACAAGTATGTATTTTTTTGAGTGTGAAAGTGACAGAATCGGGACTTTTGATGCTGATTTTTATGTAAGAGTAATCATGCTCACGATATTATGAATATTATAGACCCGTAGAGCGACTCTTTCCCTTTCATCGCGTAAGATAAAATGATAGTGTTGCCGCTGAAAGTCCCATAGTAAAAACGGTTCAGCGGGAAGCTTGCACGCTAGTTCAGCGCTTGGCTCGTTGAGGCGACGCGGCATTTGATGCGCGCTTCAAGGTCGACCTTACAGCTCCGTCGCTTTTGAGCCTCTCACGCGCGGGTAGACGGCGCCCTTAAGGACTAACTAAAACCAACTGATATACCAAACTAAAAAAAAATCACAGTTGATTAAGACATTACAGGCTACAATGACATGCTCATAAAAATCAAGAATAAAATTTATTTCTATTAAAAAAAATACTGATTTTTTAACATTTTTATTTTCAATTTCAACATTTTTTAAAATACAAATGATTTTTATTCTTTATTTTTATGAGCATGACATTGTAGCCATCAATGTCTTTATCCGTTGTGATTTTACCGAGTTTGGTGCATCAGTTGGTTTTAGTGTAGTCCTTAAAACGGAAACACGCAAAATATGACTTTAACAAGCCATTACGCAAAAAATTTGAGAGATAAAAAAATTTCATAAGAGCCAAATTTAGTCACATTTTGTGTCTAAAATAAGAAAGAAAATATCTGGTTCAAATAAAAAAAATGGTGATGAATACTGCTTATACTGCGCCCTTAAGGGCTTGTTCCCGAGTTTTTTTCAGACTGGTGCCAATAACTCAAACATTTTTTAACCAAAAGTTTTGAAAAAATTTGAGTCAATGTGCAATCACACGATGCACAATACTGTGAACACATTTTTTTAAAATAATGTACCATTCGCCAGGAAAAAAATAATTTCCTTCATTTTTGCTTATTTTCATGACGAAAAACGTGGTAGTTTGGGTAATGAAATCTTAGTATAATTCTACAAAAAAATTCAGCTACAAATTATAACATATAAGTGTCAAAACTGTGCAGCGAAATTTTGATATGAGTATTAGGTAGCAATAAAAAAATATTTTCGAAATCACTGCAAAACTCCGTAACAAGGCCTTAATGATATACTGTATAACATCCTTGAACTCTAAAATGTCCCATTCACTATTGTCTCAGTATGACCAACAAGTACACAAGTAAGGAAAAATTAGCAAACATTAAATTATTTTTAAGATCAAAATTTGAAAACTGATAGTTCTATTACTGAAATGCAGCAATGTTATAGGTGATTCGGAATAAAATGAGCACTCAAAAAAGACCCCTTTAATTTCTATTTTCTGCCAGTTTATATCTTCCCGCTGAATGCAAACATAAACATTGCCATCTGCTTTTATTTACATAGGCTTGTACAATGTCGTCATTAAAGGTACAAGGGCTATATACAGTATGCTATAATCGATTGTAATACTGGTTTGTCCACCGACTCTAATTGATACAACACGTACTATTACCGTTACGAATCTCGTAAATACGGGTATAAGTATATTTAAATTTGTAACTCAAAACCCCTACTTAAAACACACATGGGTCATTCCATGGAAAATCACCCAAGGGTGGTTGCTGAGCCATTTTGAAAAAATTTGAAATTTTGTCACACATAATGTACATATTTCAACAGTTCAAACCCAAAGTTATTGATTTTTATCTGCCCTCATTTTGATTTTACAGAACAAAATGGCTGGTACCGTGTACCAAAATTTATATTTTCAAGGGTTTTTGTATTGTTTAATATCTTGATATCCATAAAAGATACAAAGTCATGTGTTATCTCATTGCAAATAGGAGACTGAGGGCTATTAATAATGCTAGTAAAAATAAACAGAATGATGTTGATATGTCTTCATATATAGATATAAAAGCTGACCTTGAAACTGACTTTTTTTTAATTTTCAACTGCTCCTACTTTCTTTCCAAATTCAAAAAACACAATGAAATCTTGAGGCAAGTAAGTCTACATGGAGTACTTCGCAATGATATAT
>PNEQ01004182.1:6975-59900 GCA_003012365.1 Medauroidea extradentata
AAAAATTACAGTTACATAACAATTTGGAGAAAAAGTGCCAATACTATCACTTGCACTATAATAATTCTAATTTCAACTTGCACTATAATAATTCTAATTTCAATATAACAAATTTGTGTACTATAATCTAACGTAAAGTTCAACTAACAAATAACCAATTTATCTTTGTTCTAATTATTTCTATAATGAAACTATTTGCATTATTAGGCCTACAGTTACTTCACAAATAAATTCACTTACCTACCTATTAAATTTAATCGTTTTTTTTTTATTGCAAAGTAATGAAGAGCTGGCAGGTTTTATTTTACTATTCAATACCAATAATACGTTGGGATTGAATAGTGAAATATAACTCATCCACTCTTTGTTACCCTGCAATACAACTTCCAAATAATTCATCTTTACATACACATCATTGTAAACATACATAACACTGACATCACAAAGTACCTGGCACTATCATAATAACATTTTATAAAATAAAACACAAGATATTATTTGACCTCAACGACTAACCTTACAACACCAATATCCATCTCATTCTTCTCCAGAAGCACTGACATATTCCAAAATTGGATGTTGTACATTGCATCGTTCAGCAATGCAATCCAAAACTAACATGTCTTTACATAAAACACAATATGAATATGATAACAGATAAACAACCGAACACTGTATTCCTAATCAATTCTTCACCAATTTGCATGGTACTATTCCACAAACCAATACTACTGTTTTCAGCAATCTAGAACATTATAACTATCAAATAGACGAGGCACTCTTGACATAAAACATTCATTGGAGACCGTTAAAGTTATCTTTAATTTTTATTGTGTAGGCCTACATGAATACATTATTATGTAATCATAAGCCATACATGTATCATTATAAAATTACCGTTAACACTTTAGTTCCCACTATTAATTAAAAATAACAGACTCGTTGAGAAATCATTGAAGCAATAAAGAATCTAAAAAACAAAAAATCTCAAGACATTCATGGTCTATCAAAGATTTTAATAAAATCTTGTTACAAAAATATATTACATCCTCTTAAATTGATAATTAATCAATCCTTCAGTTAAGGTATCTTTCCAGACCGGTTAAAAATAGCAAAAGTTCAGCCAATATATAAAAAAGGGGACAGAGACAAATTAGAAAATTACAGACCCATTAGTCTTCTACCTGTTTAATCAAAGGTTTTTGAAAGAATATTGCACAATAGGCTAACTAAGTACCTTGAAATTAACAAAATAATATGTAAAGAACAGAGCGGATTCCAAAAAAACAAATCCACAATGACAGCAGTATTTCAATTAACCAAAACAGTTGTAGAAGCACTTGATAAGGGAGAATTTGCATACGGCACATTCTGCGATCTATCAAAAGCATTTGATCTTGTTGATCACAGTACTCTACTAATAAAATTAAAAAATATAGGAGTAAATAATACAGCTTTGGAAATATTTAAATCTTATTTGCAAAACAGGAAACAAATAGTTGAAATGTATAATGGAGACATAAAGGTAGCCTCAAAGTGGGAAACCATAAAGACCGGAGTCCCACAGGGAAGTATAATACTAGCTGTCCCTTTGTGACTTCTCCCACGTGTACTATAGAAAAGAGTAACTAACTTTTAGTTACGTGTTAATTGATGGTGATACTATATTCACTGTTTATCTTTAAAACATAAAATACAAACAGATTTGTCCAGTCCACTGTGCTAAGCGTACTTTAATTGCAGAACTTCTTTTTTAATTCATCTTTATTTCTCTATAAAACAGCTGCTCGGCTGCGGCTTCCACCGCAAAACAGCTGCCCGGCATTTAACATCTAGCGTACTCAATAACAGTGTAAAGAGCGCGCGCAATACGCTTGTATGTCGTCATAGTAATTCCCATCGAAAAGTCTTGCACGGGATACGAACCCGTAACCCCACCCCTCCCACACCCCAAACTTTATATACAATACCTTAGTGAATGCTTAAGGCCTCGATCACAGGAACATACCTACATTGTTTAAACAACAATAGCAATAAAGCTCAAATTGACTCTACTGTTTTTAGGTTTTTTTTTTTGGCAATTATTTGAATTTTTCTTGCCGTAAAAACCATCTTTGAACTTCAACGAACATTTAAAAAAAAAGAATTGGCCAAATTGGTCCAGGCGTTGTTGAGTTATGCGCTTACCAACACATTTAGTGATTAATTTTTATATTATAGAAGATATGTCAACGATATGCCTGAAAATGTTAAAAATGGAACAATAACATTATTTGCTGACGACACTAGCCTGATTGTTAGAGAAAAAAATACTGATACACTCAGACATATATCAAATACTGCACTAAAAACCTTGGAGACATGGTTCCAAACAAATAACATGATATTAAATGTTGAAAAAACTAAATTTCTACACTTTAAAAAATATCACATCGGGTAATGACTGTAATAAAATTCTGTACAACTACAATAATAACATTGTTGAGGAAGCTACAACAATAAAATTTCTAGGTTTAAACATAGATGAATGACTCTCTTGGACAGAACACACAAATATCCTTAAAAAAAAAAAAAAACTGTCATCTATCTGTTATATGCTAAGGGCTCTTAAATTAGTGCTGGACATTGAAACCTTAAGAATGGTATACTTTGCATTTTTTCATTCTGCCATGAAATATGGTCTTGAGTTCTGGGGAAATGCCAGTAGAAGCAAAAACATAATCATAATGCAAAAAAAAAAAGTGATGCGTATAATTGCCTTTGTGAGCAAAAAACATCCTGTAAGCCTCTCTTTTTATCCCTCCATATAAAAACAATGTACAGTATATAGAATATGTAATCCAGGCTCTTAAACTTGTTAAACTCAACATAGAATGCTACCCAAAAAATGAAAACATACACCAGCATAATACGAGAAATGCACATAAACTAAGAACCATTCAACATAACAGCTTTTAATTTGAAAAGAAATCTTTATTATTCAGGTTTAAGGATGTACAACAATCTGCCAAAACACATATCCCAAGAAAAAAACATATATAAATTCAACAAATTGATTCATGACAAGCTTGATGGACAATGTTTCTATAGCATTCAAGAGGTGGAAGAATACCTTAAGGACCTGTAGGTAATAGACTTGACTGTAATAAGCAGATCTCAGTTGTATATATAACAGTAAAACTACATCTTCTACCCATCATCATTGTCTCATTGCATTTTTTTTATTATTATGAAAGCTTTATTGTAGTTTACATAATCTTGTATTGTATGCTTGAATAATCATGTACTGAATTCTTGTATAACTATACCAATGCTTGTGATTATTTTTTTCTCTCTTTTTTTTAGCATTTTTGTTTTTTATACGTGTAGCCTATAATGTGTAATGTGAAATTTTTATTTATACCCTAATTACTAAAAGGTAATAAAGGGTAATTTATGTATATACGTAAAATATGTATATGTATACTGTACCTGTATATCTAAAATTGACAAGCCCTATATTCCATGAACAACAAGTTCAGTACGGAATCTCCAGGGTGATGTAAAAAATATAATAAAAATAAAATAAAAAATATACACAATTTCACACACACATGAAGACATTTGTTCTTCAGTGGTGCTAACCAAACTTACTTAACTACAGGTGTTTGATGCTCACTACTACCATTGTTATTAATAATTTTGCTCTGCTCACATGCTCTGAAATGTGCTGCTGTCTTGTCCAGTGTGAGCTTGTCTATCCGTAACAAGACTTCTTGAATAGACTTATCTCGGAAGCCATGAACATTTCAGTCTCGCAGAATTTTGTTTTCTGCACTCTCAGCATCTTTTTGATCATGATTGCAGTTCTTAACTAACTGGCGTAGGGCTGTGAATTTATGAAAAAACTTTCCCCCTCTTCTTGGCACCGCTGAGTGAAGACATATCTTTCAAAAACTTCGTTGACTCGTGGTCGTACGTACACTTTTAATGGCTTGTGCGATCTTCTTACAAGGTAGTTTTCAAGTTCAGTTTCCTAATACTTCCAGTCCGCGTAAGTAGTCTTACTCTAAGTCCAAGTCTGATGGCAATTTAACACTAGGGTTCTAAAGTTTCCAGAAAAATTGGTGAAAGGAAAAACACCAGGAAATAATCAGGTTTTTTTTTCCAAATTTTTCCAGAAAAATTGGAAAAATTCCTTTAAAATCATTGTGAAATTATACTAGGACTAAACCTATGGTGGCTAAATAATATGTAGTAACATAGATAAGGTAATTAAAATAAGGAGAAAAGCGGAGAACTGACCTATCTGATTGATTCTGAACGTGTACTTACTAGCAAGGCGTATGAATGTGGAAAGAAGGCAAACATGAGAACATTACTTTAGTTTAAGTATCTTGTTTACTAGTAATCAGGAACACACTGACACACACCATCGTAAGTCTTAACTGAACACCTGACAAACAGCAATCAGTGTCAAATTTCACATGTCAATTAAATGTGTCTGGAAAAAAACCCCGCAAATCGTATAGTTGATAAATGTAAAACAGCAAAGTACGCCACTTCGCCAGTTGATACAAGCAGCAAGATAAATTAGTAATCAATTATCTTAGTGTGTTACTTGTGAATTTGAACTACAAAGATTTTTTTGTTGTAATCGAAACTGTTTTCCTGGCAGGGATTGTAAGTTGTGTGTATGTTTTGGACAAATACAGGGTTCCCACAGGCCTGGAAAGTCAGGGAAAGTAATTGAAAGTCAGGGAAAATTAATTTGGTCAGAGAAAGTCAGGGAAACATGTTTTGGAACACTGTGAGCCAGGGAAAATTACGCTAAGAGAGCAGAAATTCAGTGAAAATGTCGTGGGTATGACATTAAACTGCCCTCTCCACAGCCTTTAATTTATTTCTGCTGTGGAGTTTTTTTCCCCTTTCATGAATTTTTCTTCTTTCTCCTGTAATTTTTATTTTGTTTTAGTGAGTATAATTATTTTTCCTCTGACTGTCAAATATGTCCTGGGTATGATATTAAACTGCTCTCTTCACAGCCTGCACTTTTTTCTGATGTGGAGGCCACCTTTCCACTTTAACGTGTTAGTTTTTCTGCTCTATTATTATTATTATTATTGGGTGTACTTTTTCAGATTGTCAAATATGGCATCCGCAACTTAGTTTATATGTATTTATTTCAATGTTACTGATATATGTTGTCTTTTTTTTTCTTCCCCATTTTTAAGTGAGCAGTAATTTAAAAAATAGTTTTTTGTAAAGGGAAAATTTTGCAAGTTGTGTAATTTGTTATTATAAGATTCGTAACAAATATGTGTGTGTAAATTTTATAATTATATGTATTATTATTCAGTAACATGTATGTATTTTTGATGTGGTTATAACATTCTTTTTTTTTTTTTCATTAAAAACATTTTCATAGTTACATAAAATATTTTTTTGCTTAAAAGGAGAGTGATGGGCAGCTATGGGTATGGCAGAGGCTGCAAAATAAGTTCATTAGATGGGCGTGTTGTTGTAATCATTTTAATTATGGTCAGGGAAATATTTAACAAGTGGTCAGTGAAAGTCAGGGAAATTCATTTTAATATTTCTGTGGGAACCCTGAACTATTTCTGGTTAATTTGTGTGCATATTGTTTATTTTACTGTACCAACTTTATTGTTATTCTTTTTGAAACTATGTTTTACATTTACTGATTATTTCATTTTCGTGGTACTGATAGGGCACTATGTGCATCGGCAGATAGGCCCGAATGTAAATACCTTTAACATCCAGATTTTTAATTTAAAAATTTTAAGATAATTTTTATTGCTTTTTTTTTCTGTAATTTTCCGTAATTTTTCACCTTCATGAAAATAAAATCCAATTTTTCGCAAAAGGAAAAAAAACAATTTTTCTCGGTTTGTTTCCCAATTTTCCCTTTTTTTTTCCGAAGCTTCAGAACCCTACTTAACATTACCGCCCGTAGCCATCGTAAACTGTTCCGCTTCAAGTGTGCTGCGAGGACATTAATATATACAAATGTTGACGTTCTTACTTATCTTGTTCATCGACAAATCCACACGACTACGCCATGTTTCATTCTTCGTTTATTAACGTTTTTATCTAGTATTTATGGTACAGTAAACAACCTACATTCACACCATCTTGCATGTTACTGTCTATTCAGGGGTGCCAACATTTGTACCCATGATTTACACAACCTTTAACAATAAAATTGGGTAATTTGTCTGGGCCTTTAAGAAAGATTTCAGTTTTTTAATACTCCATAGAACAGTATTAGGACAGATTACCAAATTCGGAGTTGCAAATAGAACAGAATTTGTTTGAAAGGTTTGATTGAAGTTGAGATGGAAAAAAAAAACAGAACAAATTTTGCAGCAAAACAATTAGGCTAGCTAAATCTTCTCAGTCAAAAATGTTATCATTATTAATTTTGAGAGTGATATTAGGCCACCATAAATTAGGATATCATCTGCTGCTCGGTTAACTACTTCGATCATTCCTTCTAATATTTCTTGCATCATACTTTGGCAATGTTCAGAATCTGAATTAATACCAAAGGGCAAACTGTTGGAAGTGGAACTGTCCAAGTGGTGTTAGGAATATAGTTACTGTTGCACTGACCTTGACCTGCCAAAATCTCTTTGAAGCATCTAGCTTTGTGAACACTTTTGCCATCTTGTGACAGTAACTCGTTTACGGAAGGTAATTGGAGATATTCTCTGCATAAAATTTGTTTAATTCTGTGTAATCCTCGTTTATGCACCACCACCACTGGTGCACACTACTCTGTTGAACTAATTGGTGTTATCACTCCATCGTACACCATCGTGTTGTAGCTCATTGCTGTTCCTAAGAAGCAGTGCTACTATACGTGACAAAGACGAGCAGCCCTGGAAGGTATGCGGGTAAGCAGAGGCGAGGAGGCGTCACCATGTCTGAGCAAGAGGCCCAGGGCATGCTATTGTTGAAATAAAAAATATTTGCTTCTACTTATACGCAATCAATAAAAAAACTGTACTGTGTACTCTGGAATACACTTAGTGCTCTATTGGACATAAAATAGTTATTAACGCTTCATTATTTAATTCTAATTTCTAATTATTTTGAGAATTATTTTTTAAATTGAAAATGATAACCGATATTGAACCATATTCTTTCAAATTGAGTTTGCTATGAAACTAATTTTTACAAGACAGAAAAAAATTACTAAATAGCCTAAAATTAATTTTGTAACTGTGATGATGTCAATAATTACTTAAAATCATACGAGTTTGGGTGTTTAAACAAAGCTACATAGGGAAAAAAAACAATTATTTGTATAGTATCGGTTTTGATTAAATGTATGGAATAATTGGGACGATCTTCTTGTGCACACAGAAACGTGGATAGTGTTTCTAATTAACACACTTGTCGAATCATCTTGTATTAAAGAAGTGTATCTTTCCCGTGAAATTTTCCCCAGGCGTAGATAATTATTAGTTGCAGTCAGTTTCATTTTTAATTTTATTTTATTTTCGTATTAGTTTTATGGTGGTTACACAAACGTCCGTGTAAAAAGCAGCACAACGAGTTGTTTGATTTAGCCTACCGGTAATGATACAGCCTGTTTTTCTACTTCGTGATCACTTTTGTGTTTCAGTGCTTATGATTTTACATCCCTCGCTATGAATTGGTTTCTCTTTTTATTGTCGCCATGGCAAAAATAGTATATTAACCCATAAAATTTATCCAGGTTGTTGAATGAAGATAAATATAAAATACAATTTATCAGCAATAATCGGTACTGTTTAGAAAGGACACACAGATCTCATGTTTCAACTATCCTCGGACATGGTAGAACCGCGACCAATGTTTTTGCACCCGACTTCAAAACTGCCTGGGAACAGGTAAACGAGACTGGTTTTCCCAGGAATTCTCAAGCCCACCCCAACCCCTCCTTCCCCACGTCTAGGGCCGCTCATCTCTGTCACACACAGTACTTGTTTTGGGGCTGCAATTGCGTGTAGCTTGTTGTCCTTTTCTAAGACTATTTTGTATTCTTTCTTAATGCTCCTTAATCCTGTAATTACCTTGGAGTATTTGCAAACAAACATTGTGGTTTTCTACGTAGCAGTGTCCTTAATTTCCTCTACTACTTTGCCCGGACCTACTTGTACAATGTTGAATGCTCTTAAAACTGGCCGGCCAAGCAATGGTACTTGTCTTGATACAACAAACCTCTTTTGTTCCTGGCACTGGCCATCTACCTTTACTACCTCTACGGTTTGTATACTTGCACTAAAAAGCCTCTTGTTGGTCTGTTCACTTCTATATCTAACCTTTCGCTTAACTCTTTGCCAATCACAGTCATGTCTGCACGAATGTCAACTTTGAAGTTAATTGTTTGCTTGCCTATCTGTACCTGAATACACCCAGGGTCTGTACATTCCTCCATTTCAGAAACCTCCCCCATGTAATAATAACTGCCCTCTGCTTCATTTGTATCACTAGTGTCTAGTTCTTGTAAGTCTGCATTCCTGCACAGTCTTTCCTAGTGTCTTTTTTTTTTTTTTTTTATTTCATATAGTTATGACACCAAACTTTACCAGCAGGGCACTTGAACCACAAAAGTTTTGTAGAACTTGAACCACATTTTTTTGGAACATATATTTGCGGCTGATATGCTGGGGTCAGCTTCTGGAGAGTCTTGTATTTTCTCGTTGGCACACTATGTATTACATCAATAGCAATCTCTGGCTGTCTTATCGCCTGTTGCTGTTGCTTGATAGTCTCTGCCTGTTGTATTTGTGTAATTGCTTTCTCTGTGGTCGATGTTCCATCCATTTGTAGCATTTCTGACAAATTGACATTGGCCACCCCAATAACTAACACTATAGTTATAAGTTAGTTTTTCAACCCCTAAAGTTGATAATTTTCTGCCAATTTGAACAAATAGTTAATGAATATGTTGACAGGTTCAATTTATTTTTGTCTTCTTTTGAAAAATTTAGCCCTGTGGATAATGTTTTTGTTCTCCAAAAAAAACTTATCAAAACTGCATTTCACTGTGGTATAACTTTTCTCTTGTTCCTTCTTTAAGGCAAAAGATTGCAAGATTTTGTCTGCCTTGTGCCCCATGCAGTACAATATGACTTGTGCAGTTTGTAATTTATCCTGCAAGTCAAAGGCGATCTGGAATCATTCGAATCTCCTGATCCATTTGGGTCACTTTGATGGTGTACAGGTATGAAAATTGTTGTGTGGCCTGATGTGAAACTGTGCTGCGCCCGCCATTTTACCCACAGTCCTGTGGTCACTTAGTACTTAAGTGACCCTTGTATCCCTGAGGATTCTTTTGTATGCAATGTAACTTTATTCCTTCATTTACAACACTTAACGAACTCATTCACCTTCTTAATTCTCGTATTATCAATTGTATTTTACTGGACTTCTGTACCTGACACCATTATAATGTTCATGTCTAACCTATACTGCCAGCCATGATATCCCGGTGATACTGGTTTTACTTGCAACTCTGCAAACACTTGTCACACCTGCCAACGCTACAAAAAGTATTTGAGAAATTTCTTCACAGCAAATAATGAACTAAATGCCTTTTGACTGTGGCTGTATCCTGCTTCAGCTCTTGACAGTGTCTTGGTGGCAAAGGCCATCCATGTTACAGTTCCGCAAGGCACTTGGATTTGTTATAACTATAATTTGCAGTGTTGGCTCATATACCATCAGCACTGGACTGCTCAACATCATCGTCTTGCTTTCCTCAAATTATTGTTTACATTCTGATGTCCTCTGCCATTGGTCTTTGTGTAACATATGGTATGACTGTTGCAACCTCAAATACAGAGTTCTGAAATACGTGTAGTGTCTAAGAGTCTTTTGAATCAACTTTTTCTTTGGTACGTACGTAGTTTGAATGCCAGCTTTTGATAGTCTAGAACCTAATTAGACATAGGCCTACTTATACAACGAAGCTTAACACTCTTTCTTTCACACCTTGATTCTGTATTCTGTCAATCTTTTGTACACGTTCACCAACTTGTGGCCATACATTCTTCAAGACTAGACTGTACCACCTAGATATAATCCAGATATGCATACACTCACTTTGTGCTTCAACTTTTTTTTTTAAGATACGGGGAGCAGTGATAAACAAAAAGGCAGCTTACTGTATCAATGAATGTTGATTGTTAGTGGCTGTATTTTCTAATACCGCAAGGATAAAGAATTACATGTTTACATGTTCAGTTAAATGTGGCCCAGTTCCCGTCGAACCTACATTCATGCCACCACTGACTCTTGACTCTTTTGTTCATCTCAGTGTGGCCTACATTGCAATAGGATCTTTTAGGTTGTTTTGTTGATACCTGAAATCTGAGTACAGTAGTAACTTACAAGTAATTTTAAAAGTGCTCACGTTGGTACGTTTTTGTTTTGTAAATCCTGTATTGGAGATATAGTTTGTGTTTTTTTAATTGAAAAAATATTATAATAAAAATTTTTTTTTGAAGTTATGTATTTTGTAAAATATTCAAGCTGCTATGGCAGTATTGTGTTAATATTGTAGCAAATTTAATTGTATATGAAACCTAAAATATTTGTTACTAACATAGTTTTGTTAACAGCACATTTTGCAGTAAACCCAACAATTTGAGTTACATCAAGCAAATTTTTTTAAATCAAAAGCCAAAAACCTTTGAATTAAATAAAACATTGGGGTAGTATAGTAAGACGATGAGTCTAAAAATATTGCACATTCATTGTAGTTAGTGTATAGCTATACTACATATGCTAATCTGCTGCTTTACTAAAGTAGGTCATGGTATTTTCACTAAGTCACCACACTTATACTAGGTTCATTCCATGTCAAAACAGTACACTTTTAATTAAAAATATATTTTGCCTCACCGTCTCTGATGTTAATTATTTTTTGTTTATACTTAGTATCAATTGAGTGTGTAAAGAAATATTTTTTTTTTTAATTTTTCTAGTGTACAGATTGTTAAAAATAATTATTAAAAATTGCAAAAAATGTTAATTTTTTCACATTATCGTATACAAAATTAGCTGAAAGTATTGAACAGTTGGATGCTAGAAACCTGAAACTGGGTTCATTTTAAAGGTTTTTTAAATGGGCTTTCATATGACATGCAAGACAGTGGTATTAGTAAAATAAACACTTTTTACCGTTTTACTGATTTTTAAATTTTGGGTTTTCTTAAAAAGTGACAAATTTAAAAATTACAAAAAATTCTCAACTATTGTTTGTAACATTCTTACTTCACTCTCAAAATATAATTTTTGGATCTAGATGGGATTAGCAGTTATGACTTTTTAAGACTGTGTATGTGCACTGAATCACTGTGCGACACTTGTAAATAAAAATCATAGAGCTGCAACTTTTGGTCAGATACAGACTTAGGGTCTATGTCCAACTGCGGCAACTGAAGAACATGTTCAGACTTGTTTTATTCAAGTAACTCCGTAGACGAGCCAGTTCAGACAGACTCACACATGCTAGTCCGCATTATTACCTCAATACGTTTCTTTCAAGTTTGCTCAGTCTGCTGGCAGAGTTTGTGCAGGTCGCCTTGGTGAGAGTCAACTTACGTACAATTGATTTTAGTGGTATTGTGAGTATGTGTGTGATGATACTTTGTATGCCACTGGAAAGATGAAGATAATATTTCAATAGTAATTTTTGGGTGATCTCAGAACTAAATTGTTTGTGAAAACTGATTACATTGGCATTTTTATGGCTAGAGCTTAGTTTAAATCCAAGATGGAAAACTGTGATAGGAGGACGTTTCTATATTGCTTTAACCCACTGCAAAAGGTAACTCATATAAAAAAAAGGGTTAAAAACAGTAACAGCATGGATGATGGAGTGTTTTCCTCAATTGCGTACTGTACATAGCTAAAGTTTGTGATGTGTGTAGAAAAGAATTTGGTCAAATGAAAAGTGTTAATGTAGTTCGACAGTTTAAATATAGATGTTTCGGCTCACACCAGCTTGGCAGATTCATCAAACTCTGGGACAGATGAGGATCTAATTTTCCCTTCCCAAGCTATATAATCTAATTCTCTTCAAGAAATAGGAGAATCTCCGATCAACAATAAGAAAGTTCAGTATAAACAATAGTCAACAGAAAAAGTTAAGAAAATAAGTACAGCAATTAAAAGAAAAATATTAGTGAATGCAGACGATTCTAACACTGATCTGGAATCCGAGGATGATTCAATTTACGTAACCTTAAATATCATTCATTACAAGAGTTGTAACAGCAGAGAAACGAAGATTGTGATACTAACACTTTTGCCTATGGAAACGTGGGGTGTACGAAAAACAATAACTGAATTCAGAGCTTCACGTTACATAGTTTCTCAATCCAGAAAACTTTTGAAAGAAAAGGGAATTTTATCAGCTCTAGACCAAAAACCTGGCAAAAGCCTTTCAGCTGAGACAGCAGAAACTATCATAGGAGGAGATGAAGTCAGCAGAGCTATGCCAGGAATGAAAGACTATGTTTCACTAGAAGACTTTAATGGGAAAAAAATTTGTGTGCCTTGATGTTTGTTGCTCTGTAATCGGAAAGAGGTTTACATCTTGTTCAAAGAAAAGTTTCCAGACATTAAAGTTGGATTTTCAAAATAAGGCCAAAAAACTGTGTCATAGCAGGTCAGAGTGTTATACATGCAGTATGTGTGTGCACCATGCATCAGAACGTTAAACTGATGATAGAAAATGCCAGATTACCGTTAATTACCAATGGAGAAATAAAAACATACAAAGAATGCTTGGGAAAGATAATTTGCAATCCAGGAAATATTCATTGTTATTTGAGTGAATGTTTTTTCTGCCCTGGAACTGCAGTTCTCAAACAGCAACTTGAAAATACCTTGGAAGAGCATATAATTGACACATCACTTACTGTCAGTGGATTTTTGTTGACAGGTGCAACTTGGAAACATTACAGAAAAATTCCACAGGATTTGTTGACTCTTTTTGTGATCAAGTTTCCGTTTTACTTCGTCATGACTTCATTGTAAAGCAACTAAAACAATTCATGAATTGCATAAAAGAAAATATGTCTGGTTCTGAGTTTGCTATTGTTTGTGACTTTTCAGAAAATCATTCATTTGTGGTTCAGGATGAGGCTCAAGGATATAGATGGACAAATGACTGAGCAACTGTGCATATCTTTGTGGTGTATTTCAAGGATTCTGCTCTGATGGTAAAAGCCAACACTTAAGCTATGTTGGGATTTCTGACTGTCTTTAACACAACACAGTTGCTGTCTACCTGTTTCAAAAGAAACTTATAGACTTTTTGAAGCTAAGATTTGAGATAAATGTATTATTTTTCATATGGATCTAGCACACAATACAAAAACAAGAAGTTAATTTGTGTCATCACAAGGAGGACTTCAGCATTCATGCAGAATGGCATTTCTCAGCAGCTGCACATGGAAAAGGACCATGTGATGGTGTAGGAGAGACAGTCAAGAGGTTGGCAGCATGTGCTAGCCTTCAAAAGCCATATGATAATCAGATAACTACACCAAGAAAACTGTATGACTGGGCTAAAGATAACATTGTGGGTATTACCTTTACCTTTTCTACACAAAAAGAATTCATCACAACAAACATTTTTGACAGATTCTAATGTGCTCAAGCTATTCCAGATACCCAGGAACTTTATGCTTTTCTACCATTAGAAGGAAAAATGAAAGTTTTGGCAAAACATTTATCCTTTGCTGAAACTGGACTCACTTCTGACATCTCGAAACATAATGGTTCTGGACGGAATAAGTGGTTATGTCGTAGCTGTCTACAGTAACGGATTCAGGGTGGCCACTGACCTGGAAAACAGGGAAAAGTCAGGGAATTCGAAAGTTATCAGGGAAAACAGGGAATTGTCAGAGAATTTTGTTTGCGGTCAGGGAAAAGTTTCTCTTATGGGCCTACTATAAATTGAAAAAAGTATAATACTGGATCTTTCATGTCAAGTACTGTAGTTATGTGCTTGTGTTCTTATGATTGTTTTTAAACAATTGTTTGCATAATGGAAGAGTATTAAGTCAGTCCAGTGCAGTTGAGTTTTCATCATAACTATAAAGTTGAAATATGTGAACACACACACACACATATATATATATATATATATATATATATATGTACAAGTTAGTTGATTGTGCCAGTATCTCACAAAAAAGTTTACAAGTAAAAGCCCATTACAATTAACTGAGCGGAGAGATTTGAACGGCTCATAACAACTTTGATTTTGACAACTGTTTATGGAGCAGCACTGGACTGCAAGAGTAGATGAAATGGGAGATTTCTAAAAATCAAGTGACCAACGAAATCGTTTGGCACAATTCCAACATGGGAAAATACAAACTGACCCGCCAGACTAAACCGGGATTGCCTTTGTTGGACGCTAGTGATCTGATCTTTTACTGCCACTGCTTAGCTGTGTTATGTCTGTAAATGCAGAGGAAAACTTGATTACCATTTACTTTAGTATCAATGGTGGCAGTATTTATAACAAAAGCGTACAGAAGTATACATTGTATGATTAAGAATGTTTGCAAAAATTAAACTGTGAAATACAGACCAAGGAGATGCAATGGTAAGACGTTGTGGTCTTTCATTTGGAAGGACTCAAGCTCGATCTCCGGCTCCGGCCATCTGATTTTGGTTTTCCATGGTTTCCCGAAATTTCTCGAGACGAATGCTGGGATGGTTCTTTTAAAACAGTATGGCCAACTCCTCTCCCAGCTGTTGTCATTATACATAGTTGTGTGTCACAAACTCTAATAACATTGGGCCGCAATGGTCGAGGGGTCAAACCTCTCGCTCCCCACCAAGGCGATCCGTTTTCGGTTTCCGGTGGCTTGGTCTCTGGATTTTCGCATGTGGGAATCGTGCCGGATGATGCCATTGGTCGGTGGGTTTTCTTGGGGCTTTCCCGCTTCCCCTGCCTTTTCATTCCAGCGCCGCTCCATACTTTCTTCATGTCTCCCCTCACCAGCGCTGAAGACTTCAATGTTAAGTGCTGACCGAAATCTCTCACACTCACTCACTCTAATGACATTGCTGTTGGCAGGATGTAATGCCTACTTACTGTATCTTAAATTGTGAAACATTTCATAGAGTGAATTGTATATTAGGCCTACTACATATGAGTTTCACACACATATAGTCAGGGAATTTTTTTGTTAATAGTCAGGGAAAAGTCAAGGAATTTCATTTCCAGTTTTCTGTGGCCACCCTGCAGATTGTGGTTAGCTTACATTCTGGCAAAAGACAAAGAGGCTGACGAAGTGAAACTGACATTTCTTCAACCAGTAGAACCATCTCCATCTTTATCCTATCCCAAAACATCTGATTTTCTATGCAAGGTCAGCCCAGTGACTCCAACAGGATGTACATAATACAACCTTCCGGCAATTAAATTAAAAATGTAATTTAAATCTTTCAACAATATAGTGTTTGTGAGACACTTAACATAATTCCAGACTGTAACTTATCACTGGGAGTTCTGCAGCCTAATGTAATGGTTAGTAGCTAACTAATTAATTAATGCACAATTTATTTGTCATTAAAGACAAAATTGTAACTTTTGAAAGCATATGATGTACTGTCGTCGTACCACGGTCAGTGACCTTGGATGTCAGCCGAATCTTGCCCCCTCCACAGTGTTCTCCACCCCCCACCCCATCCGGAAGAGGAGAGCATCATCAGTAACAAAGGCAGATGTTGTTCAGCACTGTGACGGGAAGGACATACGTGTGCTGTTAGAAATTGTGTTACTTCTTTGTTCTGTCCGTAGTGTGCCATTCAATCGTGTGATGCTCGCGTAGTCAGAGGACGCATATCCATTCGCGTGGTAGAAGCTGCTCTTTGTATAAGTCCTAGGGAAAGGGTCGTGAGGCACAACCCTTGAATAGTGTCCTCAGGTGTTTTGCATCTGCCCCGCTCCGAAGTCCTCGGTAACTTACATTGACCGATCGTCTCGCCGGAGGAAGGAGAGGCACCCACCGAACCAGCACGCCCTGAGATCGGCAAACACCTTCTTGGCCGGGCACAGACCAGGTGGCATCTAAGTACTTCTCGCCTTAACTGTTTACTGCGCGTGTTTGGTAACCTTCAGTCCTTCGTGTCCCCGCTTCAACCCCTCTGCCTCCTCCAGACGGCGACAGTACAATTAGTTGCTAATTTACAATAAATAACTGTTCACACCATGCAATGTCTTGCTTCATAACTCATGATCCTATAGAGATCCCAAAATGATGTTTTGAGAGTGAAATAAGAATGATATAAACAACATTTGAGAATGTTTTGAAATATTTAAATTTGTCACTTTTTAAGAAAATAAAATTTTAAAATTAGTAAAATGGTAAATAATTTTTATTTTTCTAATGCGACTGTGTTGCATGTCATATGAAAACCCATTTAATAAGCTTCGAAATTAACTCTGTTACAGATTTCTAGCATAACCGTTCAAGAATTACAGCCAATTTTGTAAATGAAAATGTGGAAAAATTTTAATTTTTTCTTCATGCAATTAATGGGTACAAAGTCGAAATAAAATAATTATTAATATCAGAAGGGTAAGGTAGAATGTGTGCGTTAATTTGACATGGAATGACCCACGTTAATAATTGTCTTTGAAAGACATATTTTATATTTTCTGTATCATTGTTGCTGAAGTTACACAGTTGTATACAAGTAGAAAACTGTCTGGAGAAATCTTATTGACTGTGATGTTGTTTGTTAATTCATTTACTGAAAAGTAACGAAAACACAATAATGACCGGTCAGAAAATATTGGATTTGTGTTGTATAGGAAACTAATCAAGTCTTATAAGAATTTATTTTAACTTTGTAAACATTTTCTATACTGTCTTAAGAGGAAATTACTCAAATTTATATCAAATTCTTTATCATCACTCAATTAAAGTTTTTATCATCACTCAAGTAAAGTTGAATACATATCTTTGTTTTAGGGGAAAATGGTTGCATTGTTAGAAGATGGAAGCATTGACAAACCTCAGTCATCTGATTCGGAGGATGATATTGTAATTGGGAAGAAACGTGTATGTAAGAAGTTTATTGATACTGATAGTGACGAGGAACATGTTGCCCCATTGCGAAGTTCGGAACAGGGGATTACTATAGTGCAGCATAGCGACAGTGATGATGCTGCTGCTAATCCAGTGACAAAGAAAAAGAGACGTGTTTTGGTGAGAAGTGAAAGTGAACCAGATGATGATGTGGACAATGTTAGCATACCTCAGCCAGCTGAATGTGTTCCGAAGAAAGCTGACCAATTTTGTGAAGAATCCAACTGTGATGGCACATCTATTCCAAAGGTTATTTGTTCCATGCAAATAATTTCTTTTTATATTGGCTTAGTTTGTATATTATAAGTTTGTCTGATTTTGATACTTTTCTTATAAAAGCATTTGTGAACAGGATTGCAGAAGACTTGTTTTTTTTTTCAGTAAGTCAGGAGTGTTTGAAGGTAAAACCCTAGGATTACGTATTGTTACAGACCCGGAAATTTGTAATGTTCAGTGACCTGTAAATTAGACTCCACAGTGCTGTGTACAGTTAGGTTTAGCTAACTGTTGATTGGTTGTCTGCAGAGACAGTAATATATTCTAGCCTATGAAAGGTAACACTGGACTCGCTCCTCATTTCTTCCCAGGCGTGTTATTGACTACGTGATTGTTTCCCATGGCGTGTCTGGCAAAATTATATCCAATTATAAAGAGACTGAATTTAATATTTGCAGTGTAGCTTGTCTAGAAATGAGATAGCGACATTTTTGGGCCTCTAGGTATTACAACCTAAGGGCGAAAAAGGATTGGGTTACATTGGTTTTTAGTACGAGGAGGAGCAAACGCATAACTTTATCCGTACCCCTCTCCCAAGTAACAGATTAAGCATATTATAAGTTCTCCTTCAATCAACTATTTATTGAGTCTCTAAAAATACTTTGTTATAAAATTAATTTTGATTAATAAATTTATATTAAAATACATTTTATATTTGAGGTTCTTTTAGCGAATTCATAGCGATTACCATACCGTGCCTGATATATTGTTCACACACAAATGTAATGGACGACAACTGTATTTGTATACTGATAACAATCCACAATTGTTGTGTCATTCTGTTCTTTTATATATTGATGACCCCAGATATGTTTTTAAGGTACAGCACCAGTTTTCGGAAGTTGGACATAAACATATTGGTAATAAGATGAAGAGTAGATAATTTAATTGAACCGAATGTGTGGCATCTTTGTCAAACTTAATACTTATGAACGTGCCTAATGAATTTCAGAAAGCACCCGCCTTTATTATTTTGTTGGAGAGAAACAAAGTTGGTGTTTATGTTATCGTGCGGTGTGGAGGTTGTGTTAAACACTGAAGTATACTATCAGTATTTTATCTTTCTGGTTATCTGACAAAATTTAACAGTTTGGCATGCTATAACATTACAAAGAGCAGGTTTCAGAGTTAAAAATACCAAAATTGTTATTCCGTGTTTGTAAATAAATGGATTCTGATAACTGGGTAATCAAGCAGTTTAATTCTCAAGTTTTCGGGAATAATTTCACAAATTGGTTGATATTCATGTTTTGAAAACTAGGTCTAAATATCATTCAGTTACTTGCAGATATAAAAGACACATAAGTTAGACACTGTAAGCAAAAATTTAATATGATTGCGATCCAACAATCGTAGTCCACTCTGAACACTGGGTAATACTTTTCCGAGTACTGGGTGTTACAAGTAAATACTCCACTCTACTGCATAATTTCACGTATTTTACAGCAATAAACTTAAACACAAAAAAATACATAACTATTATGATAAAATTCAGGTTGAACTGAATATTGCAGAATGATCACTGTGTTACTTGATTGTAATATCAGATCGGAATGAAGAACTGCACATAGAAGAAATTCACAGGGACAGTGAGTTCCATGAAAAAGTAATGGTTGAAAAACTTAGTATGTTTTATGTAGGGCCTATCTTGTTTGTTGCCGGAGCTAGCGGCCCTGAATGTGCCAAATGACAAGTGGGTTGTCAGTTGATTTTGTTTGGTGTGTAGTGTTGGAGATTTAGTAACAATGTTTTTCCAACAGTTGCCATAGTAAATGTCCCAGGTATCGTCACTTACGATATTTGTTTGTCAATTTACATTACCCAAAATCTTTAAAATTATGTTACCGTTCTTAGTACTAAACATGTAGAGAGTCTGAAGAAACTTTGGAAAATGGTCCTTAGACACACGCTTTTTATAGTACTAAGGACATAATTTCTTAATAATTGAATACGGTGTGACCAAAATACATAAATCGCTGTATTTGTTTGATACTGTACGTTCATATGGAGTTAAATGACATTCTGTTCAGTGGTATTTTTTAGATATCTCATGTGATATACTTTTGATTCAATTTTCACCGCTGTATAACTGTTAATACAGTGTAAATAAAATACGTACAAGTTCCAATACTTACCTCGAATTATACTGAGTTTGATGAAATTTTGAAAATGGTTATTCAGATGCTGTATCCTGTGTGATCAAAAAATGTAACTTTTACCATTTAGATAATATGAAAACAGCATAAACAAAATACATAAGAGTCAACTTAATTTACTAAGAACTGTTTGAGAAAAATGGTTCTTTAGATATCTCCTGTAATCATAAATACAGTATGGGCACATGGGCGACATTTAGAAAATACAAACAGAGCATAAACAAAACCGTAAAAGTCAAATCACCTTGTTGAGTACTATATAATGTGCCCCGAGTAAGAAGTAGTTCTGAAATATGGTTCTTTACATAACTCATGTGATCAAAACATATGCAAACAGCCACTATTTTTTAAAAATCTAATACGGAACGAACAAGGAAACAAACATCAAGTCATTAAAAAGTAATATAAGCTTGAAAATACAAACATAGGATGGACAAAATACACAAAATTTTATTCAGCTTACTAAGTATTATAAATGTACCCAGTTTGATAAAAGTCGGTAAAACATTTTCTGAGATGTCATATTATGTCAAAAAATAAAAAAAATAAAAAAATTGGCCATTTTCTAAATATGATCATAAGATGAATTAAATGCACAAAAGTCAACACAGCTAGGTAATATATGTGTTCCCAACTTGAAGAAATTAAAAAAAAATTTCCTTAGGTAACTTAGGCACTGTATTTTTGCTAAACTAGATAAATGGTTGCCAATACAAAAATAGAAACACAAGTAGAAAGAAATACACAAAAGTCAAGTCAGCGTGTTAAGTAGCATGTGTGTATTAATTTTTAAAAATTCGAAACAGATATTTTTTTTGTGTGTCATATTATGTCAAATGTAAAAAAATAAGTAGTGTTTTGAAAATATGAATAAAAAGTGACAGAAAAACATAACATTCAAGTCAACTTACCAGGCGGTATATATTTACTATGCATAATAAAAATAGGAAGAAAATATCCTTCTGCATGGTATGCTTAAAAAACTAAATAATGGCCACATTTATTAAAATACAAACACAAGATGAACAAGATATATGAAGATAGGCCTATGTGATTTTATGTTTAAAATAGAAAAAAATAACAGTTGTGTTAAATATACGACCATAGGATGAACAAAATACACAAAAGTCAACTCAACTTTGTGTGTAGTATATGTGTACCAAGATTGATGAAAATCTGAAAAATATTCTCTCAGATATTTCACATTATGCTAAATATGTAAACATGACCACCATTTTGAAAACATACACATAGTATTATTGAAATACACAAAAGTAAACTCAGCTTAGTATGTGATATACCAACATCGAGTTTGATGAAATTTTATAAAAATTTCCTCATATGACATTATGATCAAAATAGCCACCATTGTGATACTATGCATACTGCATGAATGAAATACATAAACAGTTTGTCTTACTATGTTCTTTATGTGTACTGAGTTTAATATAATTCTAAAACACGGTTCCTTAGATATCTAGTTAGATTGAAAAATATTAAAATGGTCGCCATTTTGAAAATATAAACAGGTGATCTCATAAGCCTACTTTTTTCTTCAGAAAGTAGGCTAAAAATTATATTTTCTGAATAGTACATTTTGTTAGTGCAACTGTCAATTACAATACCGTTTTAAAATGTTATTAATATGTAACTAAACAAGGTAAAGAAAAGTTAAATGTTTGACTGTTTACAAACCGCCATCCTTTGCAGCCCTTATTTGTGGGAAATGTTTCATTTGTGATTCCACATAAAAAAAATATATATATTGACCATATTTCACAAAGTATACTACAGTTAGTAAGTTGTAGGTTGGAGAGTGTGTGTAAATAAACACATTTCTATGTTGTTAATTTCATTTACTTTTATTGACATGGCTTTAAGGATTATTTTCATAATATTACTATATTGCAAAGTTTTAATAATTTTGGTTGAACTTTTTTGTAGATAGTGTGTATAATAGTTAGTAAATTAGGTGGTAACTAGATTTCAAAATGCACAATATAAAAAATAACTAATTTTAATGTCAAAGTAATGTAACAGACAGAGGTACAAGTACTTACAGTTGATACTTGTCAATAGGTACATACATACACACGAAGGGACAACACACATTTTTCCGCGGAAGCGCGGTCGCGACGTTTCACCAGTATTAAACTGGCTTCCTCGTGGGGCAAGACATGGCACACTGCATTCCAGCAGCAGTGTGTGCTCTGTTACCTGTAAGCCTAGTGGCCGGAAGGCAAACTAAGCACGGCAGGAATTTCAAACATGGGGCATTAATGTGGATCTGGTTGTGATGGCTTGCAATGAATAGGAGGGAGGAAAAGTGAGTTATCTGATACTGAGGCCTGGAGGTTGTCTTGATTTCGTGATGTATTGGTGGGCCAGTTCCCAGCGTCTGAGCTCTGAACTATTGCAAGAAGATGGCAAGGATTTAACAATTCTGGTGCTGTAGCAGGAATCAAAGTCTTTGTTGTGGGAAACTGCATGAGCTGCAACTGGCTTTCCTTGTGGGCAGATGTTGCGTCCAGCTAGGGCTTGCTTTGTGTCAGCTAGGTGGCCATTCATTCTCTGTCTTAGAGTGTTGGTGGTTAGGCCTATGTACTCTGCATCACAGTGTTTACATTGGAGCTGGTATATAAGGTTTGTTGTGGCACAGTTGTAGCTACCTTGGCAGACTGCAGACTGACAAACTACACATATCCCCATCTATCTCCAAAAACAAAAAAGTTTCTAGATTACATTAATTTGCTCTGTATTTTCATATCGAAATTCTGCAGCACAACATAAAATAATTTTTTAGCAATAAAATAAGAGAAATTTATAAGTATGACTCCTACCTTCATCTGCAAAACACTTAAGATATAATTTGACTGAATGTTTTACGATTGGCAATGTGTTTAGTTTTCAAGTTTTGACAGCCTTGCGAGATGTATGCTTGCTAGTATAGACACCCCCTCACGCCAGGCACACAACTCTAGGAATTAGTCGGACTGGCTCTGTGAGCTGTAGCGACTAGTACGTTTGGCAATGCTGTAGCAAGGAGCCTGACTAGACAAGGTGTGGGGAGAGGGGTGGACACCTAGCTCTCATGGTCAGCACTCAGGTCGCAGAGAATAGAGCTACACAGGTCCTCCCCCTCGGAACACTTAATTAATCACAGCCTTCTGCCACGAGATACCTATGCACATATACAAGCGTGCAGAGTAGTGAGTGGTACACCTGCGAACCCATCTACCATCCTATATTAGTAGAATTAATATTTGGAAGAGTGGTGATTTTTGGGACTTTAATAGGTCCCTTAAACAAAAGTAAATAAATAACTTTTCTGAATTTCACACGTGGCCCAGTGGCACACGTTCACATGTTATGATACTCCAAAGAATTGCAAGAATAACTGCCACAGCAATTAAGTGCTAAGCAAAGAACGCTACACATTAGTGATATGTGGTGATGCTGGGAGCAACTCTATGCTTGCATACTAGTCACTAGAGGAGATCTGTACCCTGAACTTCCTCATGATAACACACATTGTCTCTAGCTTACTATCACTTTTTCACACAGGTTAAAAGCCTTAAGGCTGGTATACATATGGCATTTTTGTGCATCATATATCTAAACATTTCTAGTTCATGTTTTTGGACACATTATTAAATTGTTAGGTAGCCTAATTCGTACAAGTTGTCCCGGTCCCTTTGCATTTTTTACGTGTTCACCTTTACAATAATTATTTATATGGTAACCATTGTTACAGTCTTGTCCTTGAACTAAAGCACTTTTTTGGCAGCTAAAAATAATGTATTGTACTTCATTAGTGGATCACTGTCATGTAACGAGTGAAGGTGTTTGTGGTAATGTGTTGGTAGCCCATGAAATGCTGCCAATCATGTAATAATAAATCATGGAATACACTTAAAGTTAGCAGAAATATCATGAAATAGCGCTATATGTATCCGCTGCTTCATGTACTATTGAGAGAGTGTGTGTGTGTTGTGTGGATGGATGTATGTGTTTGTGAAAATAATTATGTATGGGAAAAATTTTTAATTATTAATTATTGTTAACAATTTTTTTGGAAGTGAAGTTATGTTACTGTATGCAGTTCCGTGTAACATTTTATATGTGAAAAATATTTATTCAAGTTGATGTAAAGAATAAGTATTGTATTATTTTTACTGAACTGTGTCATTGTTTACGCATTGTTTTTCTGTGAGGGAAAATAACTCTTAGCACATTATTTAGTATTGACAGTATAATTTTACTGAAAAAGAAAAAAAAGAATATCCATTAGAAAATAACTAAACAAATTGTAAACATTTTGATAATTGTAATACAGGTTGATGTTTTTGAAATTTTACAGAAGACGAACTTGACCTGGTACAAGGATAGTACTTTGTATGATGCAGAGGATTCAGATGATGAAATACCAGAAGTTGCACACAATAATGTGTCAAACAATGAAGTCAACATGTGGGAATCCGAATCACCACCCATGGCACACAAAAGCAAACAAAAACCAAAATCTTCAGCCACGAAGACAAAAAAAGTAAGTTTCAACTGTATATATACAGTAAGATCTTGCTTAAAGTCACCTTACTTAAGATCATTTCTTTATTGCTTCATACGTTTGTACTTTGATAGTAATAGGATTCACTTAATGTTGGCCACTGATTCGTTTGATGTTATTTGAAACATTATACATCTACGGTACTGTGATTTATAGTGCACATTGCCTTGACATGTACTGTCTATTTTGCATTGTCTATCTTGAAAACTACTTCCACTCTTGGTACACCTACAGTGTTTTCATAATTAATATCACAATATAAATTACTGTGTTTTTCCGGAAAAAGAGTATGTTTTTTTTTTCTATTAAAGTTTCAAGTTAGGCATTTTTCTACACATTAGAACATGCAACCAAATCCCAGAACGTAAAAATGTTTCCGAAACATTAAATGACGTTCAGTTTGTCATCATTTTCATTGCTCTTTTTTCAAGGACAAAAATTCAGTATTGAGCATGAAAATAATGTCAACGTTATCCTGAATTGGTTGCAGCTTAAATTAAACTGCATTTGAATCGTAATCACAAATTAAAGGCTAGGAAGTCAAAGGTTTGGTAGTGTTAAATTTTTTAGTACTCGTCATTTTATTAGTAGTCAGACCATTTGGCTCAGGGGTTAAGAGTTCCTGGTTGCTGGATCTAGGGTCCCGGGATTTGATTCCCAGCTGGGGAGGTCAGTATTTACAGTAGCCTGTTTTGAGTTCAGAACTGGATGTTGTGCTGTCCCCTTTTCCCCATACTGCGGAAGGCAATGGCGAACCACTGAAGAATCACCTTGTCTAGTTAACCTCAGAGGCCGTTGTGATTGTCATCACCCGGTGCCCTGCGTGGTTCTAAATCTGCCTTCAAGCAGAACACCTTGTTACACTTCACACAGTGACAGAGACATGCCCTGTTTTGCAACCAGATGTGACCATTCTTACAGGGAAAGACTCGGGGTCCTTTGTGAAAGTCAAGTGAGACAAGTCAGCTCAGACAGAGCTACAACCCATTGTGATGTTGCAGCTTAGTGGATTCTTCAAGCACCAACCTTCACTCCTGTTGTAGTGTTCAGGACAGCAAACAGTAGAAATATTCTTGACACTGTTACTTTTAATTATTACAGGACAAGTTATTTAGGTTCAAATTACTGTTACCATTGCAATTGAAATGAAATTTCCGAAAAATATAATGTTGTTTTGATTCTGATACAGCACAACAATACATGACTGACACTTTTTTTCCAGCAACCGTATCCTTAAGAGAATAAAACTCTGTAACTTGAACTGATGCATCTCAGACTATACAGAAATACCATTTGATGCCTCTTGCATATGTTATGTCAATGTCACCCCAGAATCACATAAAAAATTATATTGGCCTGCAGCCCCTACACAGACAACCAACCTGGTCAGTGGCACAATTATTTCTGTCTGTATATTTTTGTAAATTGGGCAGCTTCCCACACGTATGTCCATCCACGCTCACTGCACAACACTTTCTGCCAACAAAATGGTGAAGCCTGCGTGTCCAGGCAACTACTGCTCAGCTTCCGTTCGACCAATCATGAGCGTCAATACCGAAACTTGTAGAAACTCCTCACCTGACATCAACACCTGCCTCATACAGACACACACTAACACATCATTAACTTCAAAGAATCACCCTATTTAGAACACACCTGCTGTTCATGTTAACAGAAAACAAAAAATAATCCAACAAAACCAAACTATGCCTCGCTTTCTGACCTTCGAGCCACAACAATACATTTTACATCCAATTGTAAACTGTGTTCTGGTCCTTTACTCAACCAAGGAAGCTTGTTCCCGTTCCTAAATTGACAAAAAATACCAATACGGGAAAACGTATGCCCCGAGAGTTTAACACTGTGAACAAGGGCTGACAAAGAATGTACTCGACAACAGACGATTTATGGTTAATACTGGCATTCATTACTGGCAAAATTAAAATACATTAGAATCACAAGGTTGGAATTACACAAAATCTCAAGCAGCGCAAAAGACATTACATTCATAAACTTCTCGCTCTGAATGCTTGACAAAATACACGCGACACCCCGTTCGACGCACCGACGGCCCCAACGCGAGAAAAATCGAATGAACTCGCAAACTAAACCAACAAGGGGACCAAGCGACTTACCGACCAGACACACGACGGTGCCTTGCCATGCGACCCTGTTAAAAAACACTGAAATACGAGAACTCACCTAGTCGGACTGTCGAGGCATCGAGCGGAGTCGGCGAAAACCAAGGCACGACGAGCCCGGACGAAGGCAGGCGCAAGAGTGAAGAGCCCCTCCCGGCTGGTCACCACTCCCAAATCTTGACAGGAGGGGAAGGGAGGGGAGGCCCAGCCGAGGAATGCCGAGCGCGCCCGACCAACGAACGAAGGAGCCCGAGGATTTGGCACCACAATCAAACTGCCTGGTCGTCGTGAGCGGACCACCGGGCGGGACAAACCCACATCTATCACTCAGGAGGACTCAATCGGACCGACGGCACGGGAAAGGTGCGAGGCGAGGAGCAATTCCATTACAACCCCCCACCCTAAACCGACGTAAAGGGTCCAAAGTCAACAAGTCCACAACCTCCGCCTAGGGCTCCGGTCTCATCTAGGGCCACCGAAGGCGTCACCCAGACCGGGAACGGGACGCCCGGGACCATGCTCCGACCATCCTCTGGAACTCTCCCACCCGCCGGCCGGGGGCACAATTAGGCCGAAGGCGAAAACCGACAATATGCACACACACACAACAACTCTCTTATCAAGACATTCAGAACAATTGATAATACAATTCCTGAAATGGAATCCTGTACATTAGTAAACACTGCACAAAATATCAAATACCGATTCTAAAATTCAAAAATCATAAAGCAAAACACACTAAAACAATGCCAAAAACTATATCTTAAAAAGATGGCATCAAAAATATACAATGACAGCCATTGATAACCAAAATTCTTGGAAGAAAGAGTCCGCCCACACCACACGTGCTCACAAACAGCTTTCAAATATGATAAACACCAAAACCTCATATCTTATACCTTAGCAGGGGGGGAGGTTCATACAAAATTGAACCATAACAAATCCCTGATACATTAAATACCAGTTTACCCGTGATGGGTACAAAATCTTAACAGTTCACTTATAGAATTAAATACATACACATATAAATATTAAATATACATAAAAATCAGCTGACTCAATAAATACAAAACACAAAAAAACCCAAGATTTTTTTTTACACTCACATGCGGAGTGTACCACATTCTCAACTTGCGTGCACCTTGTCATCTGTCTCAGGTCGGGTTGTCTGGTGTCGGGTTAGTACTCAAAAGCACTACCCCCACATCCCCGACATACTCACTAAATACGCACACCAACACAAAACACAAAGACAGTACTAATCACATAGACCACAAAAAACACAAATACACACACACGCGGCCGCCTACACACAACATTGAAACGTTATGAAACAAAAAACACACACGCGGCCGCCTACACACAACATTGAAACGTCATGAAACAAAAAACACACAACACAACGACTCTTGCGCTCTGCAATAGGGTTCGGGGTAACGGAGCAGAGCCGGCCGAAGGTAGAACCCTGCTGCTACCTCGAAGAAACAATCTCCACTCCTGATACAAAACTCGGAACTCCACACATTAATCTCCTTCTGGATCCAGAGCATGTTTCAGGTGCGAAATACGCGCTTTTCGCACGACACGACCGGAGTCAGGTTCCCCCAAAAGAACAGTATTGGGCCCCAAAAGCCTCAATACACGGAAAGGGCCAATGTACCGCAACAGCAGCTTACTACCCAGCTCATTAACTTTAGAAGGCAGCTGAAAATTTTGGCAAAAAATCAATTGTCCCGCTTGGTAATCACCAGCAACCTGCTGAGCATTTACCCTCTCCCGCAAGGTTTCCCGGGCCTCGGCCAAATGGCATCTCACCTGATGCGCCAGTAACTCACGCTGGGCCCCAGACATTGGGAGAGAAGGCGAGGGGATACCCCAAACATTCAACAAGGGGTGAATCAAATCACACTCCAATAAGGCCCTGGCGGGAGAAACTTTAGTGGCAGAATGGACCGCCGAGTTGAATCCCATATTCATGAGATCCAAATCAACGTCCCACTCGCGCTGCAGATCATGATGCAAGGCCGACAATGTCGCCTTCAGGTTGCGATTGAATCGCTCCACCTGGTTGCCACACGGATAATAAGGGCTACTGGTAAAGTGATTCAGAGACCATCTAAAACACATATCTTTAAACTGAGCTGAACAAAAACACGTTGCGTTGTCGGTAACAAAGTTGACCGAAGGCCCAAAAAATCCCCAAACCCTATCTGTCAAAGCCCGCACTATCGTGATGCTTTTAACATCCCTAATTCCCAGCAACAAAACAAATTTGGTGAAGATGTCCATCACGACCAGAATGTACATATTGCCCTTCGCAGACCTAACCAAGGGACCGAACACGTCGCAGTGTAAGGTTTCCCAGGCAAAGGTGACCTCATCCGCGGCATAGAGCCCAACATTGGAATTCTTAGCGGATTTCACCTTGAGACACAGCTCACAATGCCGAACATACCGTCGTACATCTTGATCCATCTGAGGCCAGTAAAATCGAGGCCGGATTTTATGTCGTGTGCCTTCACGCCCCAGATGACCCCCAAAGGGCGAGGCGGGATAATAAGCCATGAGCTCAGCACGGGATACACTGGGCACAAACAAACGGTTATCTCTACCGTTTTTCCCCACAAAAAATAACAATCCGTCTTTTACTCGAAAAGGAACGGCTGTGCCACGATTAAGACTGGCAAAAATTTCCTGACAGTCGGGGTCACCGTCCTGGGCATCTCGCAATCTCACATAAAATGAACCGTGCGTGGTAAATGTAGAGCATAAGGCTGACAATTCTTTGGGTTCACACTCGTAGTCCTCCGGGCAATACATCCGCGACAGTGCGTCCGCTGCCACGTTGCTCGCACCGGACACATGTTGAACCACAAAACGAGAACACAACAGACGAAAAGCCCACCGCCCGAGCTTGCCAATATTATTAGAATGACTCAACAACCAGGACACGGCCTGATTGTCGGTGCAAAGATCAAATTCGGCAGCGGTGAGAAAACACTCGAACTTGGAGGTTTCCCCAAACACAGGCTAGAACCTCCTTCTCAAACGTGCTTAACCTGCGCTATGACTCTGTCAGTGCTCGACTGGCGAAGCCGACCGGTACAACCACACCGTCGCGCAACTGACCTAGTGTCGCCCCTAACGTGACACTAGAGTCATCCACATGTAACACGAAACGCAGGAGGAGCAGCCGCCAAACTGTCTTTAAGTTTCTAGAAACTCCGCTCCTGTTCAGAGCCCCACACAAAAGGGACGGTCTTCCGCCGCAGCATATTAAGAGGGGCTGCCAACTCAGAAAAATGGGGGATAAACCGAGAGTAATACCCTAACAGGCCAACGAACCGGGACACACTTTTCACAGAGATAGGCCTAGGGAAGTGCACAATCGAACTGACCCGCCCAGGGTCCAACACTAACCTCCCGGCCGACCCTACATATCCCAAAAATTTCACCGAAGAGGAGGCCACACGTAACATTGGGCGGATTTACCTTCAACCCAGCAGCTCGCAGACGCATCAATACTTGTTTCAAATGATCCATGTGTTCGTCAAATGTTTCACTATAGACGATAATATTGTCTATATAATGGTAGACAAAACGGAATTTCAGATCTGATAAAACATGATCAACACTCTGGACAGCGCTTCTATTCCAAAACACGCACCCATAGGAATTCTATTAAATTCGAATTGCACCCATTGGGTCGAAACGCCATATATTTACGTGAATCGGGGTGCAACAAAGATTGATGAAAACTCGCATTTAGGTCAATAACGGAGAACACTGAAGCCTTCCCCAAATGCTGAAGCGCGTCGTCCACTGTGGGCGCGGGGAAAGGGTCCAAATTAATCTTTTTATTCACAGCACTCATATTGGTCACAAATCGGTAGCCTTGCCCACTACCCTTTTTAACCAAAAACGCGGGACATGAGTAGTCCGATGTTGAGGGAGAAATTAGCCCATCTTTCAACAATTTATCCATTATGGAACGTATAATTTGCAACTTAGGCGAGCCATAAACGTAACTGCGTTCTCTAACGGGCACGTCTTCCCGCAACCCAACCTGATACGGCATAACATTACAACGTCCAATTTCGGACGTAATAACATCCGGAAACTCGCTGAACAACCCTTCAACGACCGAGTGCTCACCAGTATTGACGGCTGCAATTTGCCCCTGCGGGCAACTCACCCTACCAACCATGGAAATCATCGGGTATCCCACATCGGGCATAAACCCAAACCTAAGCACCCTCGAATCAAGATCTACCGAGGCGCGTACATGACTCAGAAAATTCACCCCGAGAATCAAATCGGGGACCAAAAAACTAAATATCCAAAATTGGAAACTCCACGAAAAATGCCCCAATTTAACATGAAGTCGGACGGATCGGGTGCATCGGACATCCCCACCATTTGCCACATGAACCGACATGGTATGAGCATCGGAGATTTTACGCTTGATTGCAGGATCCTCGTTAATCAATTTATTCAAAAAAGTTTCCCGCACAAATGAGTGCGACGCCCCTGTGTCAACGAGCGCCGCCCGCAGTTCGCCGTGACAAGATACTTCCACGAAACAGTCTAAGCGTGCTTCCCAATTAACTCTACTACTCCCCTTCACACGCACAAGAGGAATATTGCCTAGTAGTCCGGGCAGGAAAAACGTAAATATCCGGGACGCAGACATTTAAAACAAATCCGTGCATCCCTTTTCACTCTAGGCGAGCGACAAGTCAGGCGACTATGGCCAAACTCGGCGCAATTACTACACTGCTCGCGATTTCCACACTTCTGCGCACCTTTCGCGGGCGGAATAGAAAATAACTGCGTCGATAACGCATCTGGGCGTCAATTCATACTTGAGCCAGGCACGGGATCAATTGCACCCAACAGGGAAACGGGCGACGCCTTAGGCGGTCTTGAATTAACACCGCCGTCCCGCAAGTAAGCAGGCCCCTTAATAGAAGGCGGCGGTACGGAGCGATGGTAATCTCGCTCACATTGGATTTCCTGTTCGATCGCGAACCCAAGGACACGCAGCTCTTCAAACGTGCGCGGCGTAGCATTGACGAAGCGGTGTCGGCGCGCTTCGGGACTCAAGTGATCTAAAATAGAACCCACCATTTTCTCTTCTCGCCAGGAAAGGTTCATGGCCAACGAAAATGACCTTACTTCCTCGACAAAATGTGTGACAGATTCGCCCGGTCGCGGATATCTGTCAACAAAATCACGTTTCATCTGAGACCACACCTTAGGAGGCCCTGCGTGAGTAAGCAAACAACCTTTGATATCAGCATACGGCCTGGTGCGCGTTTTAACGTCATTCAACGAAAAGGCAGCGTGCCCTTCCACTCGCCCAGACAAACAGGCCAGTATTAACCTTTCCTCAACAGGCGTCACACTTAAGAATATATTGTCTACTTTCACCAAAAAGGCAACACAACGTTGGGTTCAACGACCCGCAATATCGTCACTCCGTTCAACCGATTAATCAAAACAGTTTGAACTTTCGTAACCGGCCAGTTTGTCGCTGCCCCATTTACCGTTTCTAGAAAGGAAATGTCGTCGCTGCTGATGCCCGCCGCAGCGAGTAACGTATGTACGTACTCCAACGCCTTTGTTCCCAAAGCAGTGACATTTTCATGGTCCTCAAACGTGACTCCTGCCTCGCGTAAATATTACGCAACTCTAAGTACCCGTACCGAAGAAGAAAATCAACACTCACGCGCGACACTCCTGACAACCAATGTTCACAGTTAACACTACAAAACCTGCTAACAACTAAAACCCATGTCAACTCGTCTCGGGGAAAGAATTCCCGAGCAGAGTCGCCCAGCTTTGTTCTGGTCCTTTACCCGACCAAGGAAGCTTGTTCCCGTTCCTAAATTGACAAAAAATACCAATGCGGGAAAACGTATGCCCCGAAAGTTGAACGCTGTGAACAAGGGCTGACAAAGAATGTACTCGACAACAGACGATTTATGGTTAATACTGGTATTTATTACTGGCAAAATTCAAATACGTTAGCATCACAAGGTTGGAATTACACAAAATCTCAAGCAGCGCAAAAGACATTACATTCATAAACTTCTTGTTCTGAATGCTTGACAAAATACACGACACGCCCCGTTCGACGCACTGACAGCCCCAATGCGAGAAAAATCGAAAGAACTTGCAAACTAAACCAACAAGGGGACCAAGCGACTTACCGACCGGACACACAACGGTGCCTTGCCGTGCGACCCTGTTAAAAAACACTGCAATACGAGAACTCACCTAGTCGGACCGTCGAGGCATCGAGCGGAGTCGGCGAAAACCAAGGCACGACGAGCGCGGGCGAAGGCAGGCGCAAGAGTGAAGAGCCCCTCCCGGCTGGTCACCACTCCCAAATCCCGCCAGGAGGGGAAGGGAGGGGAGGCCCAGCCGAGGAGTGCTGAGCGTGCCCGACCAATGAACGAAGGAGCCTGAGGATCTGGCACCACAATCAAACTGCCTAGTCGTCGCGAGCGGGCCACCGGGCGGGACAAATCCACATCTATCACTCGGGATGACTCAATCGGACCGACGGCACGGGAAAGGGGTGAGGCGGGGAGCAATCCCACCACAACTGAAAATTTTAAAATTACTTCTGCAACAAAGTACAATAAAATGAGTCCTTTATCCTCTCGGTATGGCTACCTTCGGAAATACATCAATTAATTACACTGAATGGTTACGCAACACAATCCAAATTTTTAAATACCTGCAATAATAAGTGAATAAAAATATATTTTTAGCTTTTCTGTTGTTATGCTACAACCTCATAATCATCATCAGTTTGAGTTATGTACGCCAAAAAGCATTTACAGAAATTAGTGAGGTTAGCTTGGATAGTGTTGTGAGCTGTTTGTTTCCCGCCTAGTCTTAATGTCTGGGTTGGCACTCTGGAGCTACAGTTTTTTTTATTATGTTCTATGACTTTTTTGTTGTTTACTTTTGGCAAGAATTTTTTTTGTGTATGGCTGTTGATGAATTCAAGACTTTTTTATTTGAAGTTCAAAACTTGTATTCAGCATTTTTTTTAGTAAACTTGTGTTTTTGTAATCAGAACCAGTGTTTGTATGTTTCACAACAAAACAGATAGAGTAAAAATTAAATTTGAGTCTTTTAAAGTGATGAAAGTGTAGTTTGTTTGTACCCATAAACAGAAAAAAAAATTTTATGGAAAACAACACCGACTTCAAAAAATATGCACTTGAAAAATGCTTTGAAAAGTAAAAAAATTATTACATTAATTAGATTACTTAGAATTCAATCAATTTATTAGCACAGTAATATACAATTATTTTTATTTTTAGAGTCTGTGCCAGCCAAGCTTGTAAGAAATTTCACTAAATTCCCTACAATTGACAAAATAAATTTAAAGTTATGTTAATTCGATAATGTTGCAATGCCTAAGTAAACCAATTTAGAAATAAACAGAAGTGCCTAAAGTGACACCTTAATTACAAATAAACATATTTACAAAAATGAACAAAACAGGGATTTAAATCGACACCTCGAATCTATTGACAAATTAATTCAGATGTTGTGTAAAACAAATCTAAATACCTTAAGGAGATTCTGAGCATCAATAAACCACAATAGAATACAATTAGGGAAAACTTATAGCACACAAGCACATAGAAAATTTAGATAACGGACACAACTGTCAACGACGTCTGCCCTCATGGGTCTGCCTGCATTGGGGTCATTCACTCAAGGTACTCCCCTCCCAGCCCTGCCGAATATGCCCGCTGCTGCGCCCAGTGCTGTTCAATGCAGCGATATTTCTGTGTCGATTAAGAAATGCTTAGTTACAGTCATTGTTAAATTTGATTTATACCTACGCTACTTGGTTACACATTTGTTAACCTTGGCTGGCATGGACTCGAAAAATAACAATGATTTTATATTATTGTCCTAATAAATTGATTGTTATTTAAGTAGTCTAAAAACAACGTAATTATTTTTTACTTTTCAGTGCATTTTTTTAGAGTAGGTTTCTTTTAAGTCAGTGTATTTTTTTTTGTTAAAAATTTAAATTTCGTGCTTTTTTACTGAGTTTCAGTGTGTACCTTCCACATATGTTCTCTTTGTCATAAGGAGTTCGCAGTCCAAGTCAGTGCAGAACGTCCTTGACCATAGTTAGGTACCTACCCAGTCTTGGATTGTCATAAACATATCAATATCTCAATCACTGTGCATTTCATATTCAATTTTAAGAGTTCCCTGGTATATCTTCGAAATCCAAAGTCCAATGCCAATGAAATTAAAATGGTACCCACTTGAAAATATTCCCTTTCTGACAATAGAAGAATTTTCATATCTTTTTAGAAATGACTGAGTTCTGAGGCAACAAACTTAAATAAAATACAACTAAATTGAGCACTGCGTCCTTTTTTGAAGTCTGTTAAAAACAGCTTATTGCTCACACAATTTTGATCACAACATGGCTAACCTTTAGTGATTGATCACATTGGTCCCTCGACCAAGAAAACCTGACTTACTCTAGCAAGCTACACTTCAGCCCTCCTGGACCGTCATGTAGTTAGGGTTTGGAGAAGGTACACAGTGTCTCCTGACCCACTGCAAACACTCTTATCTTCATCTGCATCACTGTAGCTTATAGTGACAAAATCTACATTGTTTCAGGAATTGACTCAGGATTTTTCTGACCAGAAGATGAACTTGCATTCCTGAAAAAATTTTATTTTGTTTTAAAGTTATGTTGCACTGAAATTGGCATTTCCATCTATTACTGTGGACCCGGTTCACTGAAAAAAGTCAGTATAAAAACACACCACAAGTCCACGAGGATATAAATAGAAGAAAAGATATTGCATCTTACAGCTTACACGTATGGGCGGAAAAATTTGGCTGGAGAGTCCAGAAGGTTGTCCGAAAATGAATTAATTTAGAAACGAGGCCATGATGCTGCCCTGACACATTAAATTTGCTGCTCCCAAACTATTTTATAACAAATTGCTGTAGCAAACCCTACACACGACCACACTCGCTGGTGTCTTGAATATTAGTGCCATTGGCGGAGGCAAAACTCTCTAGAAGGGGTCACACGTGCCACCCCAGGCAGTGCGCCTATTGGCAGCCTGACGTCACATGACCATAATACCACCGACCCCATAGAGCCTAATAGAAAAATATGGCGTAGAAAATCAGAAACTATGTGGAAAATAACCAGAAAAAAACTAGAACACACAACAAAGCTAATGTTTCCCCCGCCCAAGGCCAACTAGCCATAACGTTATTGATTATACCCTAACTGAATTCTACATTATTATATCTCGCGACTGCATTTCTATACCTTCCCCTTCCCGAACTGAGACCACTAAAATCTAAGTGTTAATTATTTAAAATATTGCTAAATGCTTCATTTTCAAAACATCAATGGAAGGACAGGGCGTTGGAGCAATGTTCTTGGGCAGAGACAGGGCGAGAACTTCCTGTTGTGCATATATTGTTATATTGCTTGATTCCAGGCGGTTCGTGATTATCTTCATTACTTTTTTCTTGCACCCATCATTTGACTATAGATTTATTTTTAATCTCTCAACTACATGATTACTTAGAGAACTGAGTTTATACACGTACTCTGTCTTTGTTTACATTCCAGTTATGATCAAGTATAGGAATAATTGACCTAAGCTCTAAGCCATTGTACGAAAAATGCACTAGTTTTGGAGCGTATTTCAGACGAAGATGTGGTAACTCTCTAAGCTTCCCATATGTATATAATGCTTTGTGTTTACTACTCTTGTAAGTAACTTTTGTCTAAAATTAATTTCTTTATAGAGCTTGCAATGTGCTTGAATGTCAATTCAACCACAATTAATTTTTTTTTTTTTCTCATCTTCTGATTTCATTATTGGTACATACATAGTAGTGGAATTTAGTTTCATGTCTTGCATTTAGAACAAGTTTGAATATACAGTAATTGCTTAAGGTAAAACACTTCTTGAACTTGGGTTGCAGATAACTTAACATTTCTCATGTAATCCACGTATTCGACTGTAATTTCTAACATATTGAGATGTTTATTGTTTCCTGCATTTCCATGTTTAAATCCTTTTTACTTCTCAGGTGAATGCTAAGTTTATAATTTTATATTCCAAAATGTAATATATAATTTTTTTGTACAGTTATACAAATATTGTTTTAGAGACAGCATGGTTTTCTGTTTCAGAGAATGGCTATACACATTGTACAGGTTATACGTATCTGAAAGTCTTGTCAATTGTTTTATTTACCTTTAATTTACTTTCATACAAGTTTCACATAACTCTTTCGATTAATCCTTGCTACTTTAACCCAGGTCTTCTTTTTATTTGCGTAATATGTTTTCCTCTAAGTTAAAACATTGTCATCATACATTTTTTTTCTCGCTGTTCTTACTGTCAGAATAACTAATACTCATGGAATGCTCCTTGCATAATACCAACAAAGCAGTGATAACACATACGTGATTTTATTACATTCATTTTCATCTTAAAGTTGACTCACTGTTGCTAACTTGTACTTTTTCCAAAATAGACCATAGTCCAGACCTCATGCCCATTTGTAAGGGAACAAATTTCTCATGCCATCAGTTTACAACTTTGAACAGTTCCCTGTTCAGTTCTGGTATTTTAAAATGGTGTTAGTTTCAAGCCCGAGGTTCTGGGTTTGTTGACTGTAGTTTTTCGCTAGGGGTGCTCCAGTTGTCTGAGCTGTGCTTTCCCCTTTTGACTTCGAATCTACTGCACTCTGCTGGCCATGGAGGGGAGGGCCTGAAGGAGGGGAGGGGGTAGTGTCGGTGGAGGAAGAGCCATAGGAGTGGACGCCTGGTCAGGCGAGCTCACTCTTGTGTCAGGTGTGGTAGATAGAAGTTGTGTTCTGAAGGCGTTGCTCCCCTGGGCACACCAGGCTTGTCGAACTTGGCTGGCTTCGAGTGGGGAAGGATCCCGGCATACCTCTGATATACCCAGAGGCATGACTTGTGCTTGCGTGAGTGAGTGCTCACGAGGATGGCTGTGAATTGAGCTACAGTGAGAATATTTCGCTGGGACAGCAGGTCGGTGAGTGAAACACGGAATGAACTTCATTTCTTCCGGCGGGACATTTACCGTTGCCACGAAGAACGTGGCGCAGACTGCGTTTTGAAAGTCGTATGGGATTTTATGTAGCGAAGTGGTTGCTGCTACCGGGGTGTAAGAATTTGCTAGGGATCATTATTTGAGCCCTTAAAGTTGGTCTGAATGAGGTGTGGACAGGTTGCAGGCAGATCTGGGTGAAAATGGAGTTAAGTAGAATGGTTTCATGTACTTAAAAGTGACGTCTTTCTATTGGAGAGCCTCAGTGGGCGAATTATTTTGTACCTGATTTGATGTGCATATTATTTAAGGTGGTGTTGAATGGAGAACAATCGTGGATAAATATGTTCAATGTATTATTGTGTGTTACAGTAAAGGGAATTGTGTAAATAATGGGACTTGTTAAAGACATTGAGTTGGAAGGAAAGTTGGTGTAATTCGAATGGGACAACATTTTGCAGTAAATCGGAATTAACGAATATATATAGAGTTTTAAAATGTTACTGGTTTGTGTCTCTAATTCGTTTTCTGTAAGCAACTCGATCCCCAATAGCTATAGGTATGTATTGGTAGCGATCTTGGAACTTGCCCTGTGTTTAATTGAAAGTGTTTAGTGGGCTTAGGCCCGCCTGTGTTAGTTTGTGGGAGCCTGGTTTTCCGAGGCTAATTGCTTCGCGAGTTCGAGCAAGAACGGCTCAACTTAATATTCACAAGCCTGATGCTCTTTTGATGTAAATTAGTTTTTCAACATCTGTATGCTGGTTTAGATTATAAACTGATTTTGTAATAATAATTAACTGTAAGAGAGGAATATTTTAGTAAGATAATACGGTTGTGAAGCTTATGTGGCTTCGATACTGTATCATCAATACTGAACTTATTAGGAACACGTTATGCATTGTACGTAAAACATTGTTTTTCGTAATCATCTGCTAGGTTTATAGTTGCATTCTTCAAGGTTCACCACTACTTAAATCATACACATTCACTACTTATGTTGCTCTCCCAAACTAACATTTGCATCTGCATTTGTATTTAGAATATTTTGTTTAAAATTTTACTGTTAAGAAAAAGTATCAGTGTGATGGCTGTTAGTTGGGCAAATTGTGGTGTTATATGTGAAAAAACAAAGGCTAGTGTTGTTATTGGATGGAAACAAGTGTTTTACTAAATGGAAACATTTGTGGGCTAAGGAATGGTAGGATTATGTACAGGGATTGTTGCACTGCTGGACTCATACATGTCGTACTCGCCAAGCATACGATCATTAACATACACGATGAACCCTTGGAAAATGGGGCGATGCCTCACATGGCCCCTCAACAGAAAACAAAATCCTCTTCTTCTTGCTACATTGTACCCTTACTCACCTTTTGACATTTTTCTTGAAACCAATTAGGTTGTAATCTTCAGATATGTATTTAGATACGGTTTAATTTGGGGTTATGAAAAAGGCTACCGTTTTAACCAAAAACTATGCAAAATATGACAACCAAATTGCCCCGTATTCTTGTTTTATTATTGACACTAATTTCCAACAAAGTTTTACAAATCCTTCACTGCATTGCAATATACAAAATGAATTGCTTTGGGCACGGGAACTTGCAAACTAACAGGGTTTTACTTTAATGGATGTGTGCAACATGGGATAAGTATGAAGGCTCAGCAGCAATCAGTGTTGGTTCAGAACAAAGAATCATTACCGGTATTTTCCTGTACTTGTGTGATTTTATTATTAAGAATTAATTGTTCTTAATGCATGTTCTGTTCTCTCTTCCAGTCAGCAAAAACAGATAAGGATGAAGTACAGAAAATTTATAGTGAGAGCCAACGAATGTTGCGGGAAACCAAACTGTCACTGCCATATCACAAGCCCCGCCAACGCACTATTGCAGAGTTCCTGCAGCGGCGCAGATCTTTGCCACCCATGCCAAAGTCTCTTAAAGTTTCCAAGGAGCAAATGAAAGAAATTTGGTAAGTGTTGTGTTAGTTGTGTACTCTTTCTGGTATCATTCGTTATACTCGTATGATTCAAGAGTTCAAATTTAAGATTTTTCTTTTGTCTTTATACTGTACTTTTAAGTTGAGATGCAGCTGGTGGTTTCTAATTTTGAGGTTTTTCATTTGTATTTCATATGTACTAACATAAAGATACCTTGTGTATGTATTTACACGACACAGGTCCTCTGGGGTGGACCTCAGGGACACATCCACGTCTTCAATCTCCCATAGCTGTCAAGTGTTTTGAGAGCACAAATGAATCGAAACACTATTCAATATCATGGCTAATATTATTACCGGACATACAATATGTATGGATACTGGCATATCTCTAGCTGGGCTCAGTGTACAACCATTCGACACTTAATGGAAATGGTCTGCATCAACCAAGACGTCAATTGGTCCAGGCTTAGCATAGTGAGGTTCAGCAAGCTGCATATGAGGAAGATAATCCCATGAACTTGTCTCAACTTAGTCTCCATTCATGGGCCACTCTAATAAAACTAGACTTACTTAGATGAGGAGCACATATACAGTTTAGGAGTCAGTGTTTTAACTGGAATGTCCATCAGTGCAGAAGATAACACAGCAGAAGAATTATCTTGGATGTGCATATGAGACATTAATCACTGTGACAGTGGTGATGAGGACAAGTCCATATTTCTCTCTGGGGGTGATGAGTCAGACTAAGAAACAGTAAGTACTGTTGTGATGTTGGTCATTACATGTTTGGCAGTTTCTTCCTAATGGATAACATTTTTCCTGAGGTGAATCGTGTAGGTAATTCAGACATACAAGATACGTATCCATTGGAAGAGATTCTAGTAATTTGGAACACTCATGAATGCCATGGTTATCATTACAAATTATGAACTTCATAGTTGAGATTTTTTTCTGCAAGTAGTGACTAGTTCTGTGAATACCTAGGCAGGGGTTTGGTAGTAAGATAGATCTTTGTTTGGGAGTAGAATTCACTAACAATGCCTAACTGCAACTATGCAGCTTTACAATACCCTCCTAATAATTAAAAAAATTCTGAAAACTTCAACAGTTCAGACACAGCAATCATTTCAATCTCACAAGTTGTGTGATAAAAGTGCGGCAAAACAGGAGATCCTATTTAAGAAATTAATTAATTTTTTGATGTATGCAAAGGCCTATAATGAGAGTGCTGGAGCTGCTGGGATATATTCCTCAGTGTGCAGTGTAACAATGAGTGTTTGGTTATTGTATTGCTTGTTCAAAAGCTCCCACACTACACAGTAGTTGGAAACTACAAATTATCAGAAGTTACGTATGTCAGCTCTAATAATTTATTGTGGCTGTCACAATGTAGTACCTTGCATACTTTGTATAGTTATTGAATCTGAGTAGTGGCTGGTTGCAACCGATGAGCAATGACCTTCTGTGCTGCACAAAGAATGAAAATCTGACACTATAATGTGCCAAGAAAGCACTTGCAATACAGTACTGTTTCAGAAAATCTGCTTCTCAGATTCGAAAATCTCTTGACACCAATTTTTACACAAGTAAAACCCTCTGATCACAAATGCTATGCAAAATGTTGATTTAATGAAGAGAATGAACAGTTACAACTAACAAAACAAGTGAACAATGCACATAATCAGTCTCAACATAAAATCTTCAAGTCTCGTGATAAAAACTGATGCTACTTGAATTTATCCTGCTTAGAGGACCGAATGTTCACACTGGGAACAAATTTTTTGTACGTTTTCGAAGATTAGCATGTTGCCCATGTGATGAAATGTACAGTACTAATTTATTAGACCACTATTCGCTACTCCCGGCGACAACTCCAGTAGTAGTGCTAAATTGAATCAGTACAGCCCTCGAGACCCACACATTGTTGTTTGTCAAGTGACATATTGATACCCTCATGTAAAAACCTCATAACTCTTAAATCAGTAATTTTATAGGAGAGAGATAAAAATGTTATAACTTTTACAGTCCAACAATGGAGTTATGAGATTTCAGATTTTTGTTTTCAGAATTTTTTAAACATTTCTGGAGATACATGCTTTTCATAGTTAAGTAATTTGGTTTTTGGTTAGAGTAAAACAAATACACAATAATAATAAAAACATTGAGTATGAGGTTCTCATGTGAGTGTATCAATATTGAAAATTTGACGTCTAAATAATGCCTATTACTACAAAAATGACTGAGATTGCATTTGATAAGGTAAGGAAAGGGGTTTTTACATCTCATTAACAGTGAGGTCTTCAGGCTGTCACACACAACATGACACAATGACAGGAACTGGGAGAGACACCTGTCATGACCTTTATTAAGGAATCATCCCAATATTCGTTCTGAGCATGTTGTTCTTAAACCATGGATACCAAAATCAGGATGACCAGAGCAAGGAATCCAACCTGGATCCTTCTGAATGCATGTTCGTCTTTCCGTTGTGCCACTTTACTCTGTAGATTAGTATAAACCCACGTACCACCCGCACCTTTTTGCGAAAATATAAGTTTCTAAAAGTGGGGTGCGGGTGGTACATTGGTCAAACTGCACTTGGGCTGTTTTTGCACTGACGAAAAAGCACTGCCGTAGTACAACTTGCCACAATTATCCTTAAGCAAGGTATTGTGCGAGATAGAGTGAACCCTAGTTTTTTGACGAATGACTTACCGTATTTGTCGGCATATAGGACGACCCCGCATATAAGAGTCATGGTTTTGAAGGTACAAAATCTTGAAAAAAAGTAAATTACTAATTTTGAATTTCCCGACAGAAAAATATTTTTTTCCTTTGTCAGAAACATTAAAAATTTAGTTTAAATATTTTCAATGCATTTATTATCGGCATATAAACATCATAGTGGACACATAAACGAATAACATTGGCTAGTACTGATCTCCGCGCGCCCAAGAGCCAAGGAAACGCACGGTGGCGGCCGGCGATATCTCCGTTTGCCGGCAGTTGCGCGCGACTTGGCAACGCCGGCCTAAGGCACGCCGCGCACTACATGACAATGCCAGGCAACCAGCTGCTTGCAAGGTCATCGCGTTCCTGTGCGCTGTTGTCTGCCAGTCTATCACTAGATGGTAGACACGTGATTGTGTGGTATGGTACCTGGATCCTCTTTTCCGCCCGAGAGTCTTGTGCTTGTGAGACAAAGGATGAAAGCATGCTGACCTAGATCCTTGTTTTCTCCGCCCGAGAGTTGTAGGCTGGCGAGACAATGTATCTCGGCACGCGCTCGCATCGATCGCCGCTTCGCTGTGAGGAAGTTTATTATGAATGACGCACATCAAAATTTCGTACCGTAAATTTTATTGAAATAAACGGGACACTTGTTTTCATGTGGGATGAAAAACGCAATTCCTTGAATCATCATACAACTCCACAGCTTACAGCTTAGCTTTCAAACGATTTTTGGCTACCAAAAATTTTTGCACCCTCATATAAGATGAGTAGCAATTTTGGAGGGTCAAAAATATGTAAAAATTCTCGTCTTATGCGGCAGCGAAGTTTCAGGAAATCGTCGCGTGACTGGGATGAGATGCGTGCCTTATCGATCGTTCATTGCCGAGCGCTAGACAAGGAGGTGGGAGTGAGAGAGCAAACGGTAACAGCTGGGCTGGCAAGGTCACGCTCGCGCCAGTCAGATCTTATCTGTCGCCCGCTACAGTGCTACGCAGCACTCACCCGGCTTCTATTAGTCATTGTTATTAAACATCGTGACCAAAAAAATATACATTTTACATTGTAATTCTTTAATATTTGTGACTGTTTAAAACTAAACTCCCTTCTCATACAAAACTATTTTCTACACACAGATCTGTTCCAAAACTTTTTATCCCACAATGTCATTCTAAAAATCAGGGTGCGGGTCTTACACAGGGGCGGGTGGTACGTGGGTTTATACGGTATGTTTCATTGACAATGGTTTAGTGTACAACTGGTCTGTTATTCAGATTGTGTGTGGTAGACAAGCAGTTATTGACAGTAGCTGAAAGCAACATTAAGACATTTAATACATTAACAACAGTGTTTTGAATAATGATATTTAAGCAAGTAATGTGGTATTAGAAATTTATGCATAAATACTGTATGTCCTCATTCAACATTGGGATATGTTCTGAGAATAACAATGTTGAGTGGTAAAGAATCTTTATTTATAAGATTTAATGGTGTCCAAGTACGCGTAGAATTTTTTTTCCCAGTTTTTTCATAATATAGCTTATATCTGACTTTTCTTGCGCTTAAGTGTGTTTTTTGTCAATGAAAAGTAAGAATATAGCAGCCATTTCAAGTTTTAAACTATACTTAGGCAATCAGTTATAGACATTAAGTAATTTACAAATGTTGCAATAATATCTTAACTATGTAAAGAGTTGTGAAATTACAACATTAATCAAGGACTTAACTGTAGTAGAATAATAATAATGTTTTTATCCCTTTTTAAAATTATTTTTGATAGTTTTATTCATTATTTCAGTTCCATGTTCTTAACACAAGTATGTTGTTTGTAGCAAACAGCTGGAAGAGCGTGAAAAGGAGGCAAGAGAATTTTTCAAATCTGAGTCTGAAGATTCGGATACCGACAAAACACCAGAAGAGGCAGTTGGTGACAGTTGTGTGAACCAGGAAAGTTCGAATGTACAATCTACTGGTACTGATAAAATACTGGAAGACACAAATGAGGGAACTGTTAATACGAAAGACAAGACTGAAGGGACTATAATTGATAGTGGTAAATGTGAAATGCATAATGAAGTTGCAGTGATGGCTGTGGAGGCAACTGTAAATGAAAATCAGAATGAAAATTCAAGCGGAAATTATAATGTCAGCATTATAGGTAATGTTTGTGAGGATGGAATTATCACAGAAAGTACTGACATTCAGGGTAATGATAAATGCCATACAGACAACGTGCAAGCACTGCATAATGTGGCTCTTAAATTGTTTGGTTCAAATGTTGGTAACAGTGCTATTAATCCTGGGGAGACTTTGGTCTCGGATACTAGAATTAGGACCTTTTTGAATGAGGATACTGCTGATACAACTGCTGGTATGCCGAACAACAGTCTTTTTAAACCGAGCATGTCCGAGTGCTCTCAGGTTGCACTGGATTGTGCGTATGATGAAACTTCTCCAGACAGTTTCAAGTTCAAGGAGCCTGTAAAACCACTGGTTGCTGAAACGACTACAAATTCAGAACTGGACAGTCAAAGCCTAGTGTTGCACATGTCTGAAGAGTTTGACAAAGATGAGTCACTCGCTCCTGTTGCATCATTGAAGGAGAGTGAACAGGGTCCATGCAGTGAAGAACCAAGAGCTAGTGAAAATGTTGGTGTTGGATCAAAAACAGGAGAGAATGATAATCATTACACAGAAAAAATTTGTAATATGGCAAATACAGCTAGCCAGAATGTTAACAGTAATGAGGAAACTACAGAAAGTGACCTGGTTTCAAGAAAAAATAATTATGTTCGTGAGTCAGAAGAGCAAAACCTTCCAGTGGTCATAGACTCAGATGTGCTAGGTCTATCGGAAAATGACAATATCATAGAGAAAGTAAATGATAAGTCTGAAGAAAAGAATTCTAGGAGTAAGAAACAAGGAAACAATCCTGAAGCTAAGGTTGAACTTGATTTGTCAGAATTTGTTTTCGCTGCAGTGAGTGATGATGGAGGGGCTTTGTGTGACAGTGGTCAAAGAAATCGTAGTCTTCAAACCAATCACGAACTTGACATAACATTTGAAGACTGCAAGAATTTGTCAAGTATGGGGAATGCTTCAGTTTTCCGACCTCGTCTGATAGGTGACTCTACCGACATCATAGATTTGGAAGAGGTTTCAAAGCCTGCTGGAATCAGAAAACTCATTGAAAGATTCATGAAACACTCTTCGTGTAAGAAAAAACCTCTAAAGAAAAAACAAGTTGTGGAGCTTGGGTGAGTTTTTTTTTTTTTTCACATTTATTTGAATTATTTTATGTAGTTAGATTGGAAATTTTCAGTTCCTTGATACTGTAGTTTCATATGTGGAATAGTAACCCTTATTTAAATGTTGTTGCTTGATAGATGCAAAAAACTGACTTTATTCTAAACATGTGTATAGTTAGCGCAATTTTTTGGTTTTTAGTGGTGAACGTAGGTCACTTTAAATTTTGACAATGGCGGGAAAGGCAGCTAGGCTACTAATTACAATTAAAACAGAAAGAATTGTGCACAAGTACTCACAAGATGGTACTCGCAGATAGAAACACACACACATAGGTAGGGTTGTGCGAATGTGGCATTTTGTTTAGCGAAACGAATATGAAAAATATGTCACTTTATTTCACGAAATCGAAATGAAAATGAAAACTAATTTTGTGATAGCTTGACCTTAATGAATGTTAAATGAGAGTTTTATGATGGTGTTAATGGTTTCATTGTGTGTTATTTTAACTCGGAGAGACACATTAGTAGCTACATTGTGTTGTATCATTAGTGGTATAATAGTGTAAGACTAGTTTTTAAATATTCCTGCTGAGCAGAAATAGAAAAACAAGTTTACAGCAGACATTTTAAAGCTGAAGTTGTTAGTAAACTAAATTATCATTTGATAACAACTTTATTATTCGTGAAAGTCAAGAATTTTTGTTTCATTAGACTTTCGCCAAATAATTTTCTTACCAAAACCGAAAATGAATGTGCAGATTATTCGTTATCGTTTCATTCTAACGAATGTTCGCACAACCCTACACATAGGACGAACACATTTCTCTGTGGACGCGCGGTCACGTTTCGCAGACTACATCTGCTTCATCAGGCGAGTGGAGGCACACTGAAGTCTAATTTGAAACTTTTGGTCCTCACGAACTCGCATCTGTTACCTCAAGCTAACTCAATCCTATCTGACACAATAAAAAATTCTGCACTTGATCAACAACATAAACTTACCAAATTCAGCAATCTTTGCACTGAAACACTGAAATCTGGTCCACTACCTACAGACCTCCAAAAAAAAAACAGGCACCACACCCACCCCTGATTGGCCAGAAACCCTGTCTAGCCTCACTCTTCAATCTTTCCACACCACCTCATTCTGCTCCAACACTTCCTTCTCCGTGGCCTCAGAAATTGGAATCGAAACCTTCAAATGTACAATCCAAGTCACAGATATGTACTTAACTTGTCCAACCATAACCTCACCCCTTCGGAACAAAATATTCTTGAGAAAGGCCTATCATTTGTTCCATCCAAGAAATTTGACCATTTTGCTACTGTAAAAGATGTTTTGAAATTGACTCGAAACCTCCGCCTCAAGAATTTCTTTGATAACCTGCCCAACACTACGAATGATTTTGAGAATAACATTGATCGTGCATTAACAAAGTTTTCTCCACCGTCCACCCCTCTCCACTGCCACCCTCTCACCCTCTTGAGCAGTTCATATCACTCTTACTGACAAATGTCTCAGATCCAGCCTTTGCTAGCTCTCTCCCCAACAACAGTAACATCACACCCTCTGAACGCAAAGCCATCAAAGACCTACGGAACAACAGTGAAATAATGATACTGCCAGCAGGTAAAGGCTCCACTACAGTCATTTTAAACAATGAGGACTATATTCTGGAAGAAAAAAACAACTGGAAGATTCCACCACTTACAGACAACTGCAAGAGGACCCAACAGCAGAATTCTGCGATCAAATCCAACATTTCCTAAATACCCAAGGACCACTTCAGTGGCTCTCCCACAAATCTGTACAGCTTCTCACACCAGACAACCCCACTACACCTGTTCTGTACCTACTACCCAAGATACACAAAGAACAACGGCCACCCCCAGGTCGACCCATTGTGTCGGGATTTGCAGCCCGACAGAAAGGATCTCGGCACTGGTGGATGCTCACCTCCAACCTTGGGTTCAGTTGCTTCCCTCGTACAGCCGAGACACCAACCACTTCCTAGAACGCCTAAGAAACCTGAACATTCCATCCTATAATGCCTACCTGGTAACCATTGATGTAACATCTCTCTACACCAACATTCCCCTTACATCAGGACTATCTGCAATAGAACATTATTTGAACCAGAGATCCCCAAACAGCAAACCCTCCACAGCTTTCTTAGTTGAATTGGCCGGACTCACTTTAAATATTAACAACTTCAGATTCCAGAATAACCATTACCTGCAAATCAAGGGTACTGCCATGGGCACACTCATGGCCCCTTCCTATGCCAACCTATTCATGGGCAAACTTGAACACAATTTCCTGAGCCATCAGCCTATCCATCCACACTGTTGGATGTGATTCATAGACGATATCTTCATGATCTGGACCTCTACCGAAGACAGCCTTCTCACTTTTCTCAACAACCTCAACTCCCACAGCCCATTAAAATTCACCTGGAACTATTCAAAATCCCATGCAATATTTTTGGATGTAGAACGGACTCTCCACAATGGAAAAATTGAAACAGGTGTCCATACCAAACCAACCAATAGCCTGCAGTACCTCCACTTTGACAACTACCACCCATACCACGCTAAGAAATCCCTGCCATACAGCCTCGCTACCAGAGCCAAACACATATGTTCCACCCAAACAGACCTTAACAAACAGTGTGAACAAATACCCAAGGCCTTCATAAACAGAGGTTACCCGAAATCACTGGTACATGAACAAATACAGCGAGCCACTACAACTAGTGACGACTCAACCAAGCTTGGCAATTCTGAAATCCCCCTGGTTGTCCCATACCACGAAGGTCTGCACAAACTCAAAACAATACTGAACTGTGGGCACAAAATCCTGGCCTCCTCACCGCTCACCCAAAACTTGCTCACTAAACCACCAAGGCTGGTATTCAAACGTCCCCCCAACCTCCGTAGCAAACTGGTTCGCCCCAAACTGCCAGCCATTACCACATCGGATGATAGAAACACCCCCAGGGGTTCTCACCCTTGTAATAAACCACGCTGTGGCTCCTGTGCAATACATCAACCTTCCACATCATTCAATAGCAGACAGACAAACCAAACCTACCCCATACCAGGAAGCTACAACTGTGCAACTGAAAACCTCATCTACCAGCTACAGTGCACTCACTGCAATGCAGAGTATATCGGCCTAACCACCAACACTCTTAGACAGAGGATGAATGGCCACAGAGCTGACACCAAAAAAGCCATAGCTGGAGCGAAGGTTGATCCACATGAGAAGCTAGTTGCTGCACTTCATAACTCCAACTTTGATTTCTGTTACACAGCCGGAGTGGTGAGGGCCCTACCACAGTTGAAAAACAAAAACCAAGCAGAATTAAGACGCTGGGAACTGGCACATCAATACATCACAAAATCCAGACAGCCACCTGGCCTTAACTTCAGATAACACACCCTCATTTCAAACTTCCCGCCACACTTTAGTTTGCCCTCTGGCCGCTAGGTGTACTGATTACCAACCACCGCTGGACAATAGACTTCAGTGTGCTTCCACTCACCTGATGAAGCAGATGTAGTCTGCGAAACGTGACCGCGCGTCCGCGGATAAATATGTTCGTCCTATGTGTGTGCGTTTCTGTCTGCGAGTATCATCCTGTGAGTACTTGTGCACAATTCTTTCTGTTTTAATTGTCACTTTAAATTTTATGAGAGCGTACATTTTACAAGGTTATTTTCAGAAATAGAGGCCTCATTAATTTAGGACTGTATTGTATGTTTTGCAACTTATTTCATTTACTAGGTACTCGTGACTTGACTTATTTATGTTAAAATTTATCACTATACAATATAGATGGTTGAAATAAAACCATAATTGTACTGTGTAGGAGGAAAATTACCGTGAACTTCTCTCGCCAATCAAAGAGTACCAAAAGAAAACCCGAAAAAATTCAGATTGACGATCAGGGTAGCTCCTTGGTTGATTGTAACAAGAGGATTTGGAACACGCAGTACCAACCTCGACACAAAAGATTTTTGACCAGTGCTCCTTAACAATGTGAAAGAAAGGCAGAACCTTCTTTTGGAAACACCGTACATATAATTTAAGAATATATAATCAAACACAGTATCTTTAATTGGTTACCATGAACAGATAGTTGAGGAAAAATGGAAAAAATTTTATATCATGTTTATTTTCCAAATGATGACAAAATTTAAAGAATGTTAACAACAAGAGTAATATGTCAGTCTTTTTGGACCAACATGTACAGAGATGTAGAAGGAGGACAGAGGCCTCTTGATCATCGCAGTGGTAGAGCATATCACATGCAAAGTGGTATTTTGTTGTAGCTTGTCATCTTACTTTGGAGCCTTCATAATCTGCACCTTGTATGCATATAGGTGGAACCACTTTTTTATTAAACACCTGATTGATCATTATCAGTGTCGTTTGTAGTTCTCGTGAATCCAGACGAATTGACTTCCGTAGACTTCGTAGAAACAATTGGCAGACATTTTACCTATTCACCAGAGACCTGCTGGCCCTCTCCATGTCATTTTGCAATGCTTCTAATGTTCAAAAGTTGTGTATGTGATGCTTTTATCCCCTTGGCATCAGGTACTGCTTTGTTGCAAACACTTACAAAATTCTTGTTGTACCATAACGTATGAACTTCATCTCGCCGTACCACAATACAGAATGTGCCTTCTGAACAGATGCCATTTTGTTGATAGACTGATAACAATACTATACGTGCGGCACTGTGGTTATGAGAAAATTCAGGCTGTAATTTTGCGTGTTCTTGAAACAACCGGCACGCCAAACCTGCAACAATAATAAAACTGGCACAAAAATCAGGGAATTTTGGTTTTGACATCCTGTGTTTAATTATTTTGTAATTAAATGTATTTATGTTTGGATGTGTGGTTTCGTCTTAACCTTGTAGTGCTTTAAATCTTTATAAAAGGTTCAATAACTGAGTGTGTGTGATTGTTGAAATGGTCAGAGTGGTGAGTGCTGAGAAGGGACCAGATGGCGTGGAGTCTGTCAAGAAGGATGTCCTTTCCGTGACGTTGGGGGAAAACGAAGATGTTTCACAGAGCCCAGAGCTGACCCGGCCTGGAGCCAAGTTCCGTAAACTGAAAGAAGAGCTTCTGTTGCAGATAGCAAGGCAACGAGAAGAAGAGTGGAACAAAAAGGAACAAGAAGATCTAGCAGAGAACATCTCTGCAGGTGCTTATTTTACACATCTGTTTGTTATACTTAACCTTAAATAATAAAATACACAAAATATTATAATTTCATTCAAACATCATAATATGTAGTGTACTTTCCACGTATAGGCTGCATGCCAGTAAATGCTGCACCATTGGTTTGAGTCTTCAAAACGGGAGAAATAGTAATCTCGTGTACAGGCCGCACGATGTTATGTCATGTATGTAGTGTTTTTCTGGGAATTTTTTCTGAACGTGCCCAGGTTTGTTTACACGTTCATGGCAACGACTGAAGTGTGGCAACGTTCTGGCTCTGTATGTAACGTGATAGGTTACAACGTATTTTTCACTTTGTTTACTAAATTATTAATGATTCTTGTTATGCCATTATTCCAGACTTTCGGTAAACAACAATGGAAGTGTTGTACACACGTAAATACAGTAAACGGTAGCAGATACACAACTAATCTTCATTTTGTTATAGGTTGTGTTCTAGTGATATGACTTTTTTTTATTATTTAAGGGTGACAAAAAAAAACAGGTTTTCAAAGTCGCATGTCTAGGCCGCAAATTGTATTGAGGTGCAATTTTATTAATTCATATTAATCGTCCTTGACTCAAAAAGTTACAGTGTACATAATATTAAAGTGTTACGAGAAAAAAAATTGATCTAGGAAGGTAAAATGTGGGAAAGTCAGTGCTGTCAGCCTGTGCTGCTCATTTCTTCACTACTGTAGAACCCACTTATAATATTCCTGCATATAATATTTTAGCCTACTTTCTAAAAGAAAAGTTACTCTCGTTCTTATCTGTGTGTGTGGTTGTGTGCATGTGCATGCATGCATGCATGCATGCATGTCTGTTTATATCTGTCTGTGTGTGTCTGAATGTATGTCTGTATGTGTGTGTGACTATGTCTGTCGCTCTCCCAAAAAACTTTTGACCCCATGTATCGAATTTGATCAAACTAGTTACACATATAGTACTTAGTAATGCAACTGCTTTGTGTAATGTTGTTCATGCCGTCTTTATATTTTCAAAATTGCTGCCATTTTTATATTTTGGCATAACTATGACATCTGAAAAAAAAATTTCTGAATTTCATCAGACTTCATACACATACAATATACTTCTTAGCAAGCTTATTTACTTTTGTGTATTTCATTCATGCTGTGTTAATATTTTCAAAACTGCTGCCATTTTTATGTTTTACGATCCTGCAAAATAGCTAAGGAACAGTATTTTAGAATTTTATTAAACTCTGTACGTACAAGTTACTAAGTCAGGTGATTTGACTTTTAGGTGTAATCGACCTTGCAACTACTGCATTGGCTATTACAACATAACAACTATGAGAGTACACTAGACCCCCGATTTCACGAACCCTGGATATAACGAAGGTAGCGATTCTACGAATACAATCTCAAGAACCCTAAAAAAATAACAAAATTATATGACAAAAAAAAATTGTAAGGAATTACGTTGACAATGAATAAAACATACTGTATATAATTCACGGCATTAAAATATGAATTGTAGAGTTGCAGTTATTACTTGGTAAGTCACAATATTAAAAATAAAACAAAAATAGTGAAAATCCATTAAAAAATGTGGCAGTGACAGTTTGAAAACCGTGCAGCGGCGGCGCCGTCTGTGCCACTGTCTCCAACTACGACGTATTAGGATCTATATTGAGGTCGTACTATAGACGCAAAGTTCCAGCGCATGCGCATATGCTCATTTAACTATAATACAGCCTCCTTCTAGGCTGTTTCACGACGTCTTATATCTCTCTCGTCTCGCGCGGAATGAGTTTACTTTTTTAAACGAACCCTATAAATAATAGCGTGAATTTTTCTTTATTGCGTTAACACCATACGTACTTAAAATAATTAACTTGGGACATAATTTGCTTAAACAATGCGTTACTGCATGTCGTAAAACGTGGGTTTCACAAATGAGCACGATAATAGCGTTACCTATTTTCCAAGTGAAGAAACATTTGTCTCCGGGTATGTCGAACTTGGAAAATAAATAGACGTTCATGTATTACGTAATCCTGGAACTCCTAATTTATTTTTACCGCATATACTGACTGTGAAAGTGATTATTTTAAATCACTTATACATGTAATTCTCGACGATTTTAGGTAAGAATGTCACAAAATGGCGTTTTTGGAACAACGTCGGTATATGCTACGGTGCCGCTATCTATGCGCCATCTTGTGAACGTTCGTACAGTTGCGCTATCTGTCCGCTCTGCACGCTACTAGTATCTACGTTCTCGTACAATTCATCAACAACGTCGAGGGAATGTTTTTACGTTAAGTTATATAAAACTGCGCAATGAATAAATACATCCGCTTATTCCTTCTTTCTTTGGTGAATAATTTACAAGGGCATTTTACTAGTAAGGAATGCCTACTTT
>PNEQ01004182.1:60900-80859 GCA_003012365.1 Medauroidea extradentata
TCGTACAGTTGCGCTATCTGTCCGCTCTGCACGCTACTAGTATCTACGTTCTCGTACAATTCATCAACAACGTCGAGGGAATGTTTTTACGTTAAGTTATATAAAACTGCGCAATGAATAAATACATCCGCTTATTCCTTCTTTCTTTGGTGAATAATTTACAAGGGCATTTTACTAGTAAGGAATGCCTACTTTTTTTTTTTTTTCCATTAAACGCTACGCAAATCGAGCTATTCGCTCGTGAGAAGGCACTCGACAGCTCGGTTTTCTATTTTTTTTTAGGACAAAGGTCAATCATATCTATTGTTTAGCAGTGTTCTTTTGATCGTAAGACGTCTGCCTATTGATATAAATTTATATTTCAACTATCACTTGCGTTATTTTTCCGTTAAATGCTACGCAAGTCGGTCTATTCGCTCGAGAGAAGACACTCGGAATCTCGATTTTCTCATATTTTTTAGGAAAAGGATTGATCATATCTATTGTTTAGCGGTGTTCTTTTGATCATAAGACGTCTGACTATTGATATAAATTTATATTTAAACTATCACTTGCTTTATTTTTCCGTTAAACGCTACGGGAGTCTGGCTACTCGCTCGAGAGAAGACACTCGGAATCTCGATTTTCTCATTTTCTGGGGACAATGGTCAGTCATATATACCGCTCAACAGTGTGACGTCTGGCTACTGATATCAATTTATGTTTACATTATTACGTTAATTAATTTCCCACAAAACGCTACGGAAGTTGGTGCCTAGAGACATTTTGCAGAAAAAAATGCAATTTTAAAATTTTCTGTTTACGGTAGGTAGCGATTTTATGAATGCGATGAGAAGAACCGTGAGTATTCGTAAAATCGGGGGTCTAGTGTATTTCTCAGTCCTGGTCAAAAAGTTAAAATTTAAAAAATTTAAATATTAAAATGGAAAAATAACTTATAATGCAAGTAGGAAGGGTTAAGAATATGTTTGTTGTGATGCAGCAATAATATATACAGGTTATTTGGTAATTAATTATAGGTTGAAACGAAAGTGGATTGTTGAGGACAATAAAACAAGCAAATAATGCTATGAGTGGTTCCGGAAACTAATGGTTTTCCCAATATTACACATTACATGTTACAACAGGAACACTATAATACCAGTGTTGCCGAGGATCAAAACGTCAAAATGCTGCACATGTGGACGAAGACATTACAACAAGTGTTCGAAATGGGCGCCTTTCATGTGAAGACAGGCTTCAGCACATCTTCGCATCACTGTCCGTACACGTTCAAAAACTTTGCCATGTTTGCACATGTCTATACATCGTAACGGGGAAACTGTCATTTTCTGGACCTATGTTTACTAGTGATTTTGCTTGTTTCATCATCCTCGACACACCCCTTTCGTATAATTACCAAACATCCTGTATAAGTGGTTATCATAAATCATAAAGCTGCAGCTGGAAAATAAACACAAAAAAGTCTAAAAAAATTATGTCAAAAAACGATTGCTAGAATTCACTTGTGGTGTGCGCTTTGTGAGTTAGACCACCCGCCAACACCACAGTAAGGCAACCTCGTTAATTCTTTGTCAGTGTGTCTGCTGGTTGGTCCGTGATGTTTGTTTCCCAGACTTAGTCATCTAGCGTATTTGTCGGCATATAGGGCGACCCTGCATATAAGACGAGTCATGGTTTTGAAGGTACAAAAGCTTGAAAAAAAAGTAAATTACTAATTTTGAATTGCCCGACAGAAAAATATTTTTTTCCTTTGTCAGAAACATTAAAAATTTATTTTAAATATTTTCAATGCATTTATTATCGGCATATAAACATCATAGTGGACACACAAACGAATAACATTGGCTAGTACTGATCTCCGCGTGCCCAAGAGCCAAGGAAACGCACGGCGGCGGCCGGTGATATCTCCGTTTGCCGGCAGTTGCGCGCGACTTGGCAACGCTGGCCTAAGGCACGCCGCGCACTACATGACAACGCCGGGCAACAACAGCTGCTTGCAAGGTCATTGCGTTCCTGTGCGCTGTTGTCTGCCAGCCTAGCACTAGATAGTAGACACGTGAATGTGTGGTACGGTACCTAGATCCTAGTTTTTTCCGCCCGAGAGTCTTGTGCTTGTGAGACAAAGGATGAAAGCATGCAGACCTAGATCCTTGTTTTCTCCGCCCGAGAGTTGTAGGCTGGCGAGACAATGTATCTCGGCACGCACTCGCATCGATCGCCGCTTCGCTGTGAGGAAGTTTATTATGAATGACGCACATCAAAATTTCGTACCGTAAATTTTATTAAAATAAACGGGACACTCGTTTTCATGTGTGACGAAAAACGCAATTCCTTGAAACATCATACAACTCCACAGCTTACAGCTTAGCTTTCAAACGATTTTAGGCTACCAAAAATTTTTGCACCCTCATATAAGATGAGTAGCAATTTTGGACGGTCAAAAATTAGTAAAAATTGTTGCCTTATATGCCAGCAAATACGGTAGGACGACCCTGCATATAAGACGAGTCATGGTTTTGAAGGTACAAAATCTTAAAAAAAAAAGTAAATTACTAATTTTGAAATTCCCGACAGAAGAATATTTTTTCCTTTGCCAGAAGCATTAAAAATTTAGTTTAAATATTTTCAATACATTTGTTAACTGTCATATAAACATCATAGTAAACACATAAAACGAATAACATTGGCTACTGCTGCCCTCCGGGTGCCCAAGAGCCAAGGAAATGCACTGCAGCGGCCGACTTGCCGGCAGTTGTGCGCGACTTGGCAACGCCGGACTGAGGCACGTCGCGCGCAACATGGCAACGCCGGGTTACAACAGCTGCTTGCAAGGTTATTGCATTCTTGCGCCCTGTTGTCTGCCAGCCTAGCACTAGAGGTAGATACATGAATGTGTGGTACGATACCTAGATCCTCGGTTTTTCCGCCCGAAAGTTGTAGACTGGCGAGACAAAGTATCTCGGCACGTGCTCCAGCTGCGTCGATTGCTGCTTCGCTGCGAGGAAGTGTCCTTTATTATGAATGACGCTCATCAGAATTTCGTATCGTAAATTTTATTAAAAAACGGAACACTCGTTTTTATTTGTGACGAAAAACGCAATTCCTTGAAACATCATACAACTCCACAGCTTACAGCTTAGCTTTCAAACAATTTTTTGTTACCAAAAGTTTTTGCACCTTCATATAAGAGGAGTAGCAATTTTGAAGGCCAAAAATATGTAAAAATTGTTGTCTTATATGCCGGCAAATACGGTATATCGCAATAGATTATGTCCAAGAAACTAAGTCCAGTCATGCACTACCATTGCACAGTTCTTTCAAAGGTCATATTCATTTTTAAAGTTAATTGTCACTTGTGTAAAACATACATTTTTTAAAAATAGAATAATGATTTAATTTAACAGGCACCTAGTTTCTAAAACCGTATTTCAGCACGTATAGGCAGCATTGCATAACAACGTGTGCGCCTAAATCCTTCCTCATGACTTGGTGGCGGGGAATAAATGACATCAGGGATCTAGGTACGCACTAGCCAGTCAAAACAGTGTGGCAGCAGATAGCATGAGAACTAAAATGGGATTAGTGTTTTCTCTGTTCCATCAGAATTTGCCACTGAGCAGAGTGCAGGTTGCTTAAGCGTGTACCATATAATAAAAATAAATTACTGTACTGAAATATTAACAGAACTCACCATTCATCGCCACAGAAAAATGTGAATTTCATCTACTTTTTTGTGTCTTAATGTATATGTAGCATACTGTAATTTTTAGCTTGCATGCTCTACTGATTAATTCTATTACTGATAGACTGCAGTGAGTTAAACATGTTTAGCTGAGTGTGGTGAGTTCATATTGATAAAACCAAAGCAGCCATCAGAAATACTTTTTGGTATTAAATCTAGGTATGCGAGATTTAAGCTACACATGTCGATAATTTTTATGTGTTCCTAAGCAGGTTAGTTCAAAAACTACCATAGCAAGAAGTCCAAAATGCATAATTTGTGCTACTTTTAACTGCAATTGTTTACACACCAATCTGCTCACCGAGTTGTTGGGATCTGCTGATAACTAGACATTATTTCTGTATTGTCCTTCGCTTCACTCCTTCATTCCATCAAATGAGCAATGATTACTTAGCTGGCTTGTTAAAAAAGCTAGATAAAAGAATGCGTTCATCGCTGTTTCATGTATTAATTTTTTTATTATGTTCACTTTTCAACACATGGAAAAGGATTGCAAATTCTTAGATGTGGTCATTGCGAGTGTCTTTGTTGATACACTGAAAGATTTAAATGTGCAGATAACAGTCAAAGCCTGACTTGTTAACAACACAATTTTTCCTTTTTGCTGATACATAAATCACGTCTGACTGTGTGTGTGTGTGCACGTGAGGGTTCGTGAAACTCAGACTGGCCAGTAGATGCACTGACAAAGGAGACACGGCTTGCCATGCTTCAGTGTTGCGCGAGCTAACTTCACGAGGTGCACCACAAGTATATTCTAGCAGTTGTGTTTATACTTTTTTTGTAGATTTTTTGTTTTTGTTTTATAGCTGAGGCTTTGTGATTTATGGTAACCACGTATATTATTGCTGCTTCTTAACAAACATATTATTTTATTAACCTTTCCAACTTGGCAATATAATGCATTTTTCCATTTGAATATTTTAAAATTATTTAAATTATATTTTTTGACTACAATTGAGAATACGGTCATAGTTGCATTGTTGTTGTAGTAGCCGATGACGTAGTTGCGGGGCTCAGTTGTATTATTTATCAATGACTTGTGCTTCTGAAGGTACATACATTGTACAGTATGTAAATTTTATTATTAATTAATATTTATGAAGCTTTCCTTCTGTAACAGTTTTTTAGCAGGTAACTTGAGAAATTTTATAACATGGTTTTACTGTTATTCAAAAATTCTATTGTAAGTACTTAAAAAAAAAAGACAATTTTATTTAGTCTACCTTCAATTTTGTAAAAGTATATGTGGAACAAAATTAAAAAAACTGTTGAGCGTTGGGAGTATAATGGTACGAGCTAGACTATTGTTACCAAGCATCATACAGCACGTGCATCTGTGTCTCACTCTCGCCTCTCACCTCTCTACTCTTATCTATCTCTCACATCTCACCTCTTCTCTCTCTTCACTCCTCACCATTCCCTTTCTCTCTCCACCCTCTCACTCTTTCTCCCTCCACCCTCTCTCTCTCTCCCCCTCTCCCTTCCTTCCTCCATCTCCCTTCCTTTTTCCCTCTCTGTCTCCCGCCCTTTCTCCATCTCCCTTCCTTTTTCCCTCTCTGTCTCACTTCCCCTTCCTCCCTTTCTCATTCTCACCTGTGTATCACATTTTTTTTGTTGTTTGATCCTTGTGAAATCTGCTCTTTATCATCTCACAGAATGTATGTAGCACAATGAATGTAATTGTGGTGTTATGCATTTTCCAGATAACAAGAGTAACTGTAGCCCATCCGAAGATGAAGTGGAAGAGATCACTGAAAGTGAGAGTGAAGATGACGAGGATGATGAAGAAGAAGAGGAAGAATTGGACAGCTTAAAGTTTTGTGAAAAGAAAAAACCGAAAAGTGCGTTTGTTGATGATGAGGCAGAGGTATCTGATGAGGGAAATGCTGCTGATGTTTCTTCGGATGAAGAGGATGAAGGAGATGTTGACAGTTCCAAGAGCGATGATGAAACTGAAGAGGAGATTCAAGAGAAAGATGCAGCTGATATAACCATGCAAGATAATCCAGGTGAAAACTTTTATTCCTTTATGGTTCTGTAATTTTAAGTTGTGATATATTTTTTTCCATCATACATATTATATATTTTTTCCAATTGTCATACATATTTTTTTATTTTCGTAGAGTCTGTTTCTGGTGTCAGTGGCAGTTCGCAACCCAGAACAAAATTCAGCCGATTGAAGACACTGGACATGTTTGATTCTAATGGTAAGTTAGTTTTCATATATTTACATAAGTTTTCTGTTTCAAATGCTAGGTAGTGTAACCATGATTCTGACAGACCAGAAAGGTATAGCATGTAGTGAACCTTACAGACCATTTCACGTATAAGTGATATTGCCAAGTTTAGTTCTTAGTACTGTTTACAGAATTCTTACTTTGAAACTTCTTACACATTACTTTCACTGAATGAATTTTGGCAGTGACATCTTGTTTTTATGGAAATGTTATTAATACAGAGCATAGTCCAAAAACATTATTAATCTAGTATCTAATGTAATCAGGAAATTACTTACAAATGTGAAGCTATAAGAGTGACTAGAACAACACTTTTAATTCATAATTAGGGCTGCGGTTGGTGCAGTTGCTAGAACATTCCCCTCCCACCAAGGCAGTCAGAGTTAAATTCCTGTGAAGGGGGGGGGGGGGTCTGTCGTCGGATTTTCACATGTTGGTATTATGCCGGACAATGCAGCTGATCAGCTGGTTTTTTCTGGGATCTCCTGTTTCCCCCGTACCCTCATTCTGGTTCTGCTCCATACTCACTTCATGTCACCCCTCCACAGTGCTAAAGACCTTGAAGTTGAACACTGGCCAAAATCTCTTTCCCACCAGGGGGAAAAAATAATAAATGTAAAAGAATTAACATATATATATATAATGTAATGTTTTTAAACTTATGTTGATTGTGATGGGAATTTTATATGAAACAACAAAATAAATTGAAATTTTGTAGAATGAGTTTGATGTAGTAGTTTTTTTTTATTACAATGCAGACAATAGCTTTAAAAGTTTGCAGAATTTTTATACATGTTAAACTATGTGTAGATATACACTAGACCATCGATTTTACGAATACTGACGGTTCCATTTATGACATTCGTAAAATCCATTGAGGCCAATTTTGCCCCCCACCCTTTACCAATTTTTAGAATAGCGTTTTTTCCGCAAAGTATATCCAATGCTGTCCCGATTTACCATTAAAATATAAATTTATAACACAAGACCGAGGTCTTTCAATTAAAATGGTACCCTGAACGGTAAATATGACCAACCCGTGTCCTGGAGAAAAAAAAAAAAGGGAAAAAAAGAACACCGAGCACAGAGTGTCTTCTCGCGAATACGTAGTCCGACATTTGTATCGTTTCACACGAAAAATGCCACATAATAACTTGAGTTTAAATTTATATCAATAGATTAAAATTATACCCACGAACGATTGATACAACCAATCAATGTCACAAAAATAATAAAACACCAAGCACGGATGTCTGCTTGCGATCATGTAGTCTTGATGTTCGTAGCATTGCGTGGAAAGTATACCTAAGAAGATTTACAAGACTTGACAAAACAAACTAAAATTAGTGTCGCATGCAACATTTTTTCGGAGGCAGCGAGGCTGGTGTACAATTCTTTGCAACACGAAAATAATGAATAAAATAAATCAAATGAAGTTTGAAGACAAGTCTTTGTGATGGACTATGTTCGGTACTTTTGCCCTTTTAACGATGGCACGCCACGGCAAGAGTCGAGTTAATGCAAAAACTGTGCTGTCAATGAGTCCAAATTAGTCACTTATGCCGTTCTTACCCGTTGACCAGTCGTGTTTACTTTCAAATACTCGCCTGGCTGATGTGTAGTGCTGATAATGCATCCTCCCCCTCTTCCTTTGTCTTGCTTTCACTTAGCTTGCAGTCACTCAGTCACACTCTCCGCTACGGCGCAATACGCAATACTCTCAAGCAGACGAAGGTTAACGTACACCTGCATTACGGATAAATTCCACGAAGCCGATGATTTTACCACAGCATCGGCGTCAGAAATCCTACAGCCTGGAGGAGATTGCAACATACGAAGCTGCTCACTTCAGCAGGAAAATTTAATAAACTACTAAAAACTGCCAAAACTCGAAAAATAACATACGAGACATGTGGTTATTTGTTATTTTCAGTGGTTGGGTGTGGGGAGAGGTGGGCATACGAAAAATCCTGTGGTGCACACGGTAATAGAGATTATATTTACCGGCATTAGTACAAGCACATGAAAGTGAGCTGATAATGGCTAGGAGAAGGGGAGGGCTTCATGTTGGATGTCTGCAAGATCGCTAAGGGAGTAAGGATATTGATTGGCATTTCCCAGGAAATACGTTGCACGTTGTTTCCCACGCTGATGTTTGGGATGGTATGAAGAGGGGGGGGGGGTGATCTGCCGGCCGTGAGGCAAGCAAGTACCTCTTATCTGTCACGGTCTTGTTATCTACGAAGAGTAAGATTTCGCTAAAAAAATGAATGAGGGGTAGAAAAACAGTGTAACGTACATAGTATTAGTGCTCACCGGCCGAACGTTGCTCTCCGACATGCGCTGTCACATTTTTTTAAAGAGCTTTAACTTTTTTTTTTTTTTTCGATTTTTTTTTTATGGTTCCCGAGAGTGTATTCATAAAATCGCTACGTTCGTAAAATCCCGGGTTGTAAAATCGGGGGTCTAATGTAGTTTCTAATTTCCAGGCCTTTGTAAACCAAATGCTAAATTTTTGATGATGGGAAAACAGGAACAATTTGTATTGTTCAGTTTAAGTTAATTTAGCTTTACATAGTATTATGTGGTAACAATGAAAGTTTATTTATGTTGTAGGTGAGAGTAGTGATGGAGGAATTGACGACACATGTCCTATCCCTGCATATCAGCCAGGAGGAGGAATGAAGTGTGGCGGAGTTGCTCCTCTCAGTGAGGAGAAGGCATCACAGCATCACTTCCTCTCACCAATATTCAGTCTGCCGATCAGGTCAAACAGACCCTCCAGCGTTAAGGTGTGTACTTGTCATGGGACACCTAGATTAACTGTCACAACAGTTAGGGAAATATTCAGCCTATGAGTGTAATTACAGTAGGTATATACCCATGTACCACCTGCCTCCATGTAAGACCCGCACCCCATATTGTCAACATACTCTCTTGAAAAAAATTTTTTTCCACTATTTGGTTTCAATTTAATTAATTTTTGCATAAAAAACATAATTAAATTATACCCCAGAAGTATAGACCCGCACCCGTTATTGTTAATAGGCTATTATTTTGTTTGAAATTAATTAAATTTTGTGTAAAAACGTAATGAAATTATACCCCAGAAGTGTACCTAAATACTGTGTAGCACCATGCTCAGCATGTTGGAACTAAGATGGCAATGGCTGGCTGCACGGAATAAGGGCGAACGATTCATGGCAACGTATATTGCACTCTGTTAACTATAAGCCGTAACTGAAGAATGTGCTCAGCCGCGCTGTACTGTGACGCATTCTGACAGAGCTACGAAACACTATCTTGGTCTCCGCGCTGTTTGTGCGTGCGTAGGTGCTTGGTCATCTTGTCAAACAAGTCAAATAATTCATAGTCAATCATCATCGTTATAATATGCAGATATCTTTAGAAAAAAACAATTCATTAATTGGCGTGGTGCTGGCTTGGCGCAGCTCGGCACGGCCCGGTGCTGCCTAGATTGCTGGAGTTTGGCAAGTCCCGGAGGGCGGCCATGGCGCCACGAGCTGTACGCATGGCAAGGTTATGGCTGACGGTAATGCCAGTGTTGTGTATTTACATCTAATAAGCTACAATCTGATGTTATTGTGTATATACTTACATTTCCTTCGTAATAAATGCTTCCAGTAGTCTGTAATGTATGGTAAATCCCATTTTTCCAGACCTAATTTTTCATCCAAAACCTTGATTTACGTGTATGACCCGCACCCCAACTTTTCAATTTGGTTTTTTGGAAAAAATGTGTGGGTGGTACATCTAATAAGCTACAATCTGATGTTATCATGTATATACTTGTATTTCCTTTGTAATAAATGCTTCCAGCAGTCTGTTATGTGTGGTAAATCCCATTTTTCCAGGCCTTATTTTTCATCCAAAATCTTGATTTACGTGCATGACCTGCACCCCAACTGTTCAATTTGGTTTTTTGGAAAATAATGTGCGGGTGGTACATGAATAAATACAGTAGACCCCCGACCTAACAACATCGGCGATCTACCAAATAATTTCCAGGAACCCTGGAAAAATTAATGTTTTCAAAATTGATCAAAGCTAAGCAAAGTGCAACAGATCACAGTAAAACGTTATTTAAAAATACATTTGCGTACATTAAACAATAACGTACTGCAGTTATAATAAATTAGTGATATGCAGTTATTAAACAAAAAAAAACTGTAAAAAAATGATAGAAACTTTGGCTAGAATGCAGTTAATGCGTGCCCGCCTGGTGAGTTAGGCCACCCGCGCAACACTGACATATGTGAGAAGTGATGACTAACGCTGCCTTATAACCTCCTCACTTCTCCATGCTCCCTCCACCCTTCACACCTATCGCACATTTTTCCACGTGCCCTCTCTGCACTTTCTTCTCCTTACTCCTACACGTCTCATCTGTGCCACGCAGTCAGCCACCGGACATGCGCATAGCAACGGTACTGTATTGTTAGACTTGTTGCCTGTCCGTGTTGTATTTTGCTTCGTGAGTGCTGTACTGTAAGAAATGCACTGCTAAAAATAGATAACACCCCTCCTGTCTGCCCACGCCAGCCAATAACCATTCACTCCCCCCACCCCTTGCCAACAAACCAGATTGTGCTTGTGTGCGCGCAGCCGCTCGCATCAACTGCCGGTGCCGGCTGTGATAAGTCACGTCACAACTAGCAGCCTGTCTGGCCACAAAGCAGTGCCACATGTTTGCCTTTCTTTTTTCTTTCCCACCTTCTCCCAGCCATCGTCTTTGTTTCCGTGTCTGGTGAGAGCCCAGGGGGTTTGGGATGAAGAGACAACTAGTTTATTTCTTTTTTATTACAGCACAGCAAAAAAAAAGGACCAGCTTGGCACTCAGTCCGTAAATGAAACAAAAAAAAAAAAACAATCCTGCGTTATCTCATCTCTTTTCTCTTGCTTCAAATCAGGCTGCGCTCTTCAGCTCGTCTTGACCTTGACAACTTCGATGTTATTGATCACTCGGCACGTGAGGCAAATGACTGCAGCGTAAAAACGGCCTACAGTTGTCACGTATGCTACATGTGGCCTGATAAGATTTTTAATTATGCTCGTTCAACAGGGCAGCGATTAGAGCGACTGCGACGCTCGTGTTGAGAGCCACTCTGCCTCTATTCACAAAGGTGTCTTCCAAATAAAATTGTGCTCCATAATTCTCAGTGTGCCACGACGCCTGCGGCCGCGAGGCGTGGTAGGTCTGGTTGTGTAGGATGGTTGCTTGGGGGAAGGGGAGAGTGGCCGGCTGATTCACATTTTGTCTCCCTCAACTAGTGGTGCGCGAGTGATTCATCCTGTACTTGCCTGGTGTAAAGCTCACCGACAACGGAACGACTCATAATGCAATGATTTAAAACATTTCAGTAAAGCCATTGGGTATTTTTTTTTTGGTAACTACGCAAGAACTGTTACAGCTTGTCGCCATCATACGATTTTAAGCGATACGAATAAAAATACTTATTAAAAAAAGTCATTTTTTAAAAAGCAGTACGCCTATTAGAAACGCGAATTTGGAACCACTCATAAGGGCTAAAAACGGACTTTTCAAGGTGCTGTCACTAAAATGACTGAATTACTCGTCGTTTTAAGTCTTAGGCCTATAGAAAAAATCGTAAAACTATGCACAACGCACCACCTTTTCGTTATACTAAAATATAATTTCAAGAAAATATGTTTATATAAAGTCCGTAATTGCTCTATATTAACTTTAAGGGGGAAAAAACACTTAAAAAAATTTTTTTTTACTGTTGGGGGTGTCAAAATTAATTACCTCGGGACTAACCGCATCTGCGCTCTAACTACATAATTATCTGGCACCGTGCGGTGTCGTTAGATCGAGGTTTTACTGTACTGTATTTTTCGTGCAGTATTTTTGTGGCCTTTGTACAAACGTTTTCACATTTTTTAAATATTGAGCATTTTTTATATTATATTATTATACAATTTTTGTATTATATTCCAGGAATGTGAAAACCTACATTGCCTCTTATATTTTGTGTGCGAAGAGTTTTCTAGTTCTTCCTTGTCTCAGTGCTGTGAACATTAGCATTCTTGGTATTTCATATGGTACCATTTTAACGCCAACTGCTTACTAGTTTTATAAAAAAGAGATACAACTGATTTTTTTTGTTTAAAGCATAACCCAGCAGATTTTGCACGATTGAAATACGTGTTACTTATACAAATTAAAAGTGTAATATAAATAAATACACTGGAAGTTTTTTTTCTATTTTGTTGTGCTTAACTGAGGAATGCAAGTGAATTCATTTAGCGAATGTTCCTTTCTTCTCCCAAAATCTCTCATCTCACAGATTTCCTCCTTGCATTATTCAATTCAGGTTTTGCCAGTTTTGGTTGTGGGTAGGTCTGTAAATTGGTGACAGTTGATTAATATTCTGAATATTGGTCTGTCTTCCACAAGATTTGCTGCAAGTTTTATTTGTTGGATGTCTTTTTCAACTTCAAGTACCCAGTTCTTGACTTTCAGTGAGTGAGCATAGTTGAGAGTACATTTTGTCAGTCTATTGTTTATTTTGAGAATGTCTTCATAGTATTTTAATTGCATCTTCCAGGATATGTGGGATAGTTTCCCCAAGTGTAGATACAGCTCATGATCTTGTCAGAAAGAGGGTCATGTTAAAATTGAAAAGTGAATAATAATTTGACTGAGAGCAATAACAGAAATTAAAATAACGATAACAAATTTGGCTGGGAGCAATTAAAGAAAATGAAAACAACAAATGTTTCGTGTTTTATCGCACAATCGCCGCCATCGCGTAATCGTCGCATCTAATTTTTGAGATGAGAGATACTGTAAAAATAATTCTATCGCGTAATCGTCGCACCGCAATGTTCTGTTTACATTTCTGTATGAGAGATGTTAACTACGCTCAAGAAGTACGACACTATTAGAAAAAAGTGGTTGCTGCAAGAATCGATTATAGTTAGTACCAAAATATTCTGCTGGAATGAAAGTGGAAAATAGCGTTATTAGTTCAACAGTCCGCCATCTTGTGTGTTTGTCTTGCGCGTGGACTTTCCGGACTGAACGTAGTATGTCTATGACAACGCAAAATAAAAACTAAGTTGGTTATCACTGCAACGGTAATAAACTGTAGCAGACTCACAGAAGCCGAAAACAAAAACTTCTAGAGAAACGGAAATTATAAAACTAAAAATGATGGGTTTTCTAATAACCAAAATTGTTTATTTACCGGTAAATACTGCTAATCACGAAATGTGTTCCCACCGAATGTGCGTATTTAATTATGAACGAAACTAACCTAACCTCGTAACATCTAGTAAGTTATAGAAATTGAGTCATTGTTTCAGATTTCATCCGTCAATAGTTCTGCCAAAAATATTGAGTTACTTTAATATAATTAGGGTTAGTGATGAAAAAATTTTGGTTTATAAATTTTTTTTCTACCTCGGGAATTTTACTCTAATAATAGTCGCACATTCAATTTTTTGCATGCAATATGACAAAAATATGTGACGATTATGTGGTAAAACACGCTTACTGCAACTGGGCTAGGCTGCCGACAACATTTGCTCGGTGACTCTGGTCATAACTCCTTCATTTTAAAATTAGTATTGATTAGTATCTGAGTAAGGTATTCAGACAATAATAACAAACTCCTGTGGAGAAATAAATACGTACAGCATGCAGCTCATTTTTAAAGTAAAGCTAAATAAATACAGTAACTTGTATTACATTTGCAAATTAATCAAACAACTCCACCTTGTAGCCTACCGCAAGATAATTTTTATAGGGATGGTAGAGTATGTACACATACAAACTAATGGAATAGACAATTCGATAAATACGTAGTTGCTTGGCAGCAAAGTATTCTGGGATATGCACATGCTGACGTTGCATATGGGGCATGTTTCTAGCTATGTAGTGAAATTATTTTCTCTGCCTAACTGATTTATTACTGTTGTGTTATTGTCGAAGGGCTGAAATGAAATATTGAAATTTATTACATTAACTATAAGTTGAGCCACCTGTTTACGGTGAAAATAAATTGCAGATTTCGTCATTTTTTCGTGGTTATTTCAATGAATTTTTCGTAACTTTTAAAAAATTATTTCGCTTCATTTTTCGTTATTTTTAACAAGAAAATTGCATTATTTTTTATTGTTATATTTTTGCATGTTTTTGTTTATTTTGAGATCAGCTGTACCAAAGTGATGTGGTTAATATGAGTATTGTACTATATAATAAACTAGGACTAAAGTAGTCCCAAATTATCACTAGACACACTTTTAATTCTGTATTTACTCGAGTATAACACCCACATTTTTTTAAACATAAAATCAGCATCTAAAACTTGGGTAGGTGTTATACACGAGACAACTTTTTGTAAAACATTTTTCATTTCAAAAAATAAGTTTTAGGGTGTTACTTTTATACACAAACATACTAATGTGCAACTAGGTTTCAACTGATAACACACAAAAACAATTTAGAGAACAAATTTTTAATTTTCAAACGCCAAATAATTAGGGCAGTACTCACGTAAACAAAGATGACTGCCACCATTTTTTCTCTCAAGTCATCAAATAAACAAAGCAATTTCATGTCTCCTTTGCCGCAGTCATAACACATAATTATTACTTTAATAAATAGCCTTATTTCGAAAAACTCAAAGAAAAGCACGTAGGCTTCTGTCAATGGTACTAGGTCTACAACTCATCACTTTCATCAGTACTTGAATCGCTGCTTGAAAACATGTTGGGCATGTCAAGCAGCATGTCATCTTCCGTGCCGTCCAGTTTACAAGAAATGGCAGCCAAAATCCACGAGCAGACACTTGCCAGCAGAGCACTCTTCATACGTCTGCTCGGAGTGAGGCTATGTTGCGTAGTCGTCATCCAAGTATTATACTGCTGCCGGAACTTGACCTTGAATGGTCTGTGCATTAACAGTAAAATGTCTCGTGGTCATTCGTTTATAATTTTCTTCTGTGTAGCCCACTACTTTCATTTTAAAAGTTACAGTATAACATGTCCTTACTTTCCCCATTTTAAAGCCACGTGTCTGCAGCACTCACTACTCTCATAGACTCGCTAAACTCAACTTCCTCCGGCTTCCGCTGTGAACAACAGCGCCACTGTAGTAAAAATAACTTGGGCACGTTCATTATTTTATGTGCGGGGGTGATGGTAACAGCTTGTCAACTATAGAACTCACATTTGAAGAATGTCAATGGTTGTTATATACTGTATTTACTCGTGTACTGTCCCCTCTTTTTTGCCCAAAATTTATGTTAAAAGTCAGGAGGGGTGGCTGTACACGGGACAAACTACCATCACTGCCAAAAAATGTGTAAGCACTCAAATTACCTAAATACTTATTTTATATGCCGATTATTACTGTGAACTCTCACAAAAATGCAAGCAATAATAAGCCGTAATAGAAATGCTTACATCAACTTATTAACGTGTCTCGGTAGTCGGTACCCATAGTAACAGCGTGGGAGCGCGCCGACGGTGTTTGTAAACAATGGAAGGTTCAAAGTTAAAGATTCTATTTTAAGGAACATGGCTGTGCTTCGGCTATTGAACTTAAAAAAAAATCGGGCCGTAACTTCCTCTGAACTCGGTGTGCGGTATGCCCATCCGTCTCGCAATATTGTTGGCTTCAATCTGTATCATTTCGGTGGACACAGCGAATCCTGATTTGCGCGTATGTACGCGTACAATTAATTTTCAAGCTGTGGGTATTTACACGATTTCGTACGAAAAGCACGTTTACCCTTTGGTGCACTTTTTAGTTTTTCTTGTTGTTGACACCACGTGCGCACACTTTTGCAGTCATCAAAATGTCTCTCGGCACATTTTTTTTAATGCTGTTGAGCATATTTCACAACTTTTAACTTACCTAAATTCAGCAGTGAAACTGCACCGTTTTTTTCCCCATTATCAAACGACGTAACTAAATAAACTCACACGAAAACTAGAACGCCGCCACTACTTCTAACAATTACTGATAACAATGGCCTCTACACATGTGTACCTCATGGCAGAGCCTGCACAACTGAAGAATGTGGCAACGCAGCATCACGTGCCTGGCCAGCCGACCACCCCTCCCACCCACCCGCCTACACACACCAGCCTGCCCGCGTCTCATCCTCCCGCATGCTTCTAGCCATCTGCCCGGGCTCACGCTCAACTCCAGATAAACTTGTCCACTGCTATGTTCCGCGGCCAAGCCAAACAAACAAGATGTGTCTGGCTGTTACTGCATGTTTGTATGACTTACTTTTTTTTTTAAATTATTTTTTTGGCATTGGAGAGTTATACATGGAATATTAATTTTTCTCTAATTTACAATTTCGAAATTGTGTGTGTGTGTGTGGGGAGGGGGGGGGCAGTACATGAGTAAATACGGTACGAATATTTTAGTTTTATAATTTTTTAAATCGAGAATTTGTGGATGGTGTTATACACAGGCGGGTGTTATACTCTCGTAAATACGGTAACATTTCTTGGATCAAAGAGTCCACAATTGCTGTAATGAAATCCTTTGCTGTGTCACTTGCCCTTAGATCTGCTAGCTTATGAAAACATTTTATAGCTACAGCTTTAAACTGCAATGACAAGCTTTCATGACTTTGCTTTGTTATGGTCTCCGATATTTCTGGAGTCTTTTGGAAAAAATCCATCGTGCAACAAATTTTGCCAAATCATTTAACATAGTGTCTAGTGTGTGAGCTAATGGAACTGACAAACTTTCTAGCAGTTGTAACAGGTTGTAGCACTTGCTGAAGTGTTCCAGAAGACTGGCATTGAATTACTTTCATTTCTGATGGAGACAAACTTTGAAAATACACTAGACCCCTGATTTTACGAACCCTGGATTTAACGAATGTCGCGATTTTACGAATACTGTCTCAGGAACCCACAAAAAATAACAAAATTCTATGACCAAAAAAATTGTAAGGGTTTACATTGATAATGATTTTAAAATGTATTATTTAATTCACAGCACTGATGAGTTGTGAAGTTGCAGTTATTGCTTGACAAGTCACAATATTAAAAATAAAACGAAAATTGTGAAAATCTATTAAAAATGCAGCATTGACCGTTTGTAAACCGCACCGCCGCCACGCACGTGCCAAGGCCAGCCTACTCTTTCCGCCACTACGACGTATTAGAATCTAAATGAAGGCCGCACTATCAACACATCGTTCTGGCGCATGCGCAAATGCTTATAAAACTCTAGTACGACCTCCTAGGCTATTTCTCCACGTCTCCAAGTCGTATTTCTCTCGTCTTGTGCCGAATGTATTTACGTTGTTACACAAACTCTACAAAGATAATAGTGTGAAATCATTTTTTTTTCTGGGCTAACACAGTACGTTCTTAAAACAATTAACATGATGCATAATTTGCTTGAACAGTACAGTACTGCGTGTCATAAAATGTGCTTTCCAGAAGAGAGTGCTACCTAGAAACATTTGTCTGCACCATGGATATGTCAAACTTTGGAAATAAATTTGACCTTCATGTATTGCGTAATCCCGGAACTCCTAATTTATTTTTACGTAATATACTTGCTGTGAGAGCAATTATTTGCAACCACTTGTGCACGTAATTATCGACAGTTTTAGGTAAGAACGTCAAAAAGTAGCGTTTTTGGCTGGTTGAACATCTGTATATGCTACAGTGCTGCTATCTATCCGCCATCTTGTGAACGTTTATACACTTGCACTATCTGTCCGCCCTGCACGCTACTTTTAACTACGTTCACGTACAATAATTAATTTATTTAGTATTAAACATCGAGGGATTTTTTTGACGTTACTTTAATTAATGCAGAAGTAGTGCAATGAATAAATAATCCGCTTTATCCTTCTTGCTTTGACGAATAATTTACACGGGCATTGTGTTGGCTAGTAATGAATGCCTAGTTGTGCACAAGTAAGTATTTGTTTTAGTGACAATGGTAGATTATAGCTACCAATTTCAAGTTTTTTTTCTGAAGATCTCTGTTTATCTGTGAAAATTATTACTTTATTAATATCTAGTCTGGTTTTCTGCATTAAAAAAAACAGATATTGCACATGCGAGAAGGCATTCGGGACCTCGGGTTTTTTAATTTTTTTGGGAACAAGGGTTGGTCATATGTACTGTTCAGTGATGTTATTTTAATCGTAAGACTTCTGCCTATTGATATAAATTTATATTTCAACTATCACTTTCTTTATTTTTCCGTTAATTGCTCTGGAAGTCTGGCTTTTTGCTAGAGAGTAGACATTTGGAATCTCTGGTTTTCTCATTTTTTGGGGACTAAGGTCGGTCGTATTGACTGCGCAACGGTGTGCTTTTGATTGTAAGACGTCTCGCTACTAATATCTATTTACGTTTCTATTATTATATTAATTAATTTCTCGCAAAATGCTACGAAAGTCGGGGTCCAACTACAGGCACTTTGCGGGAAAAATGTAATTTTAAAATTTTAGAAGGGGGGCCATATAGGCCGCTATCAATTTTACAAAGGTAGGGATTTTACGAATGTGATGAGAGGAACCGTGAGTATTCGTAAAACTGGGTGTCTAGTGTATTGAACCACTATGCAGTCATCTAGAGGAGTGTTTACAAAATCAACTAAATCACACAAATGATCATTCAAGTACTCCACACTTCTAAACCACGAATTCCATCTAGTAATTACTGGTATAGGGAAGAGTTTCACTTTATCTGGATCTTCGGGATATTTTTCCTTCAGAAAAGATATGGGTACAATCATGTTTTCTTTTACAAGTGTTCAAGAAAACATACTTTGTTTGTATATCGCACTTATTTAGTTTCTTATGTTCTGCAGCCCACAAATTTATTACCAAGTTTACTTTATGGACCCAGCACTGTGTATGCAAAAGTTCCTCTGAAACAAGAACTCTGATAGCATTAATGCGCTTGCCCATGTAACGAGCAGAGTCGGACGTGATGGAAACTATGTTTTCATAAGAAATCCCAAGTTTCTGTATCACTGACACAATTGCTTGTGAACATTCCGTAGCATTTGCATTTTTCAATACTTTCACCCCACCTACTTACAGTTTCTGAATTGAACTGTCGCCACATTCAAGTCTGTAACGAGAACCATAAACACACACACTGCTCCTTTCTATCTGTGGTTTCATCGTTAAGAACATAGATACGTTTCTCTCTTTCTCCTCATGGATTAACTCTGGTATATATGCTTCTCTGAGCCTGCTTACTGTAGGCAAATCACCGGCACCTGAAGCAAAGTGGGTGAAAGTTGTGGTTATGTTAGACCTAGGACTTCTTTTATGATTGTTAAGAATTTTAGTATTTTAAGGACACCTGTTGGGACCTGTCAACTTTGTACTTAGGTTGTTGTTATTTGTGAACTGAACTTTATTGACTGTCTCTTGTGTGACTCTTACCCAGAACTTAGCTTTGTTTTTTTTTTTTTTTTTTTCTCTTGTGGGCTCGAGGAGGCTAGCGGGCAAGATGGCGACCTAGCCATAGTTCAAAAAACGTGTGGTGTTATCGGTGCGTACGGACGTGTTTACGCAGTGTATGTTCGACGGAACATTTTGGTCCTCCGGGCCGGATATTATTCCGGATATTATTCGGTGTGTCGGGAGTTAGAAAATCGGTGCGAGTCGGACAGGAAGAAGTTGTTTACCGAGGACGCCGGGCCATGTAGGAAGGACAAAGAAGCTAGGCTCCCGGGTGTGACAAGCAGCGACGCGGTTATTTATCAATTCGAACACGGTGCGTGCGGTATAAATAAATAATAATTGTAATATACCGTTACGAGGAATGACGACGGAAGTTAAGTAATACTTACGATTAACTGTAATTTTCGGTAGTGAACGGGTCTCGGAATCATCGTTCATGAACCGGTTCTTGGACGACCATTTTGCGATTAGTGAACGACTCAAAGTGACCCGGTCACTCCGCCTGGTGAACGAC
>PNEQ01004183.1:2208-23091 GCA_003012365.1 Medauroidea extradentata
AATTCGCTATCTAATCACCAACCCCCGCTCGCGTCAATTTGGCGCCCAACGTGGGGCGTTAACGTCACGCGTGTACAGTACGCGGACTTTGCCGGCACCGAGACCACGTGGTCGCCATTGTGTGAAGCGGAGGGAAAACGTGCGCGAAGGCGGCCATCTTGTGGCAGCAACCTGTCGCGTCACCCCCGCACCACCCCCCCTCCATCCAGGGGCGAGCTGCGCGCGCAGCTAGGACAGCGTCACCCTCTCGATGTGTGCCTATGTTCGCCAAAGAGCGCGCCGTCGCCGTGGTGTTCCCATTGGCACTCACAGTGCACATTGCTCCAGCTTGGTAACTAAGTAATATTTGGTAGAACTTAAAATATCTTTCTCCCATGACTTCTGAGATTAGATTCTGAAACTACAGGGAAAATATACGTCACAAACGATCGCCAATTCCATCGCAAAATTACAGATTCTAGTGTCCAAAATATTAACCAAAATTTGCTATGTTCATGCAGTATTAACTAACACAGGAAGATTAAGGTACTTGTTGTTAAAGTCATTATTTCTGTTACTCACGACCTTTTATTAACAGAAGGCGTCCCTTGGCGGTACCGACGCTATCTTGAGCACTAATATTAATATAAAAACTGAAGTCGCAGGGTCTCTTCTTCAATACCCTGGCTTCCCTGACTTATTACCGGGCTGGGCATTTTCAAAACTATTCAACATAGTTAGGATGGCGTCGGCTACCTCCCGATTAGCTCACGAGAGGAAATTTTAACGCCATTCTGTTTCGATGTCCTAGTCATAGATAAAAGCCCTAATCTTCACCCACGCACTCGCGATTATTGCCGCATTTAAAGCATCGCGCGCGAGCCGAAAAAGCTATTTGGGTTGGAGATTATCACGGTGACGGTAAAAACAAATAAAAACAAATCATTCAAAATCGCGGTAACGAACTAAACTAACTCGAAACTAAACATGAAAACTAAAGAAAATTAATCACAAGAGTCTACAAAAATAAATAAATAAAAAAAAATAATACTTCTGGATGTGTACTAATCTCCACAGAGAAACAAAGCTATCTACCTGGGGCATTCATACTAACCAAAACGAATTTATAACCTACAAATACAAATTATTTAACATGCAAATTACAAATTAGTTACAATCAAAATAAAAGAAAAACTCAAAGAAATTACAGTACAAACATGTTAAATTCTTCTATAGCCAAATGCTACATAACCGTAATTTGAAACATCTTGTAAATATTTTTATTGTTATTTGTGGTGTTGAAATATGTACTATTATGTTATACTGACAAATGCCATACCCCTGGCCAAACGGCTGTGCACTCGGGGTCTACGGCATGCTAACTCAATAAATAAATAAATATGTCTGCTAATTCGGCCACCAAATTAGCGCAATGGGCGTTTTCTTCGCTCCTTTGAGAGTTGTCAACTCTTTTTGACCTTGTTCAACTTAACCCAACTCTTTTCCTGCTGTGTGAGGCCGAGTAACGCGAACCTAGTAGTACTGTATTTTGGATCACGTTCACTTGAGATATTTTGATGTTTGACAATCGCCTTCAGCAGTATCAAACGTCAAAATGGCGGCAGCGGAGTCGAAGGCTCCGGTCCGCACAGTTAAACGTGTACAGTTTGGGATTTTATCTCCTGATGAAATAGTAAGTGTGTTAAAATTACTGCAAATAACATGCCTAATTAATTGTGTTGTTATATTTGCCTACTTGTTTGTTTGTGTTAGGTAAGTTGCATCACATAATGGTCGTGAACTTACAGAGGGATACATAATTCTATAATACATCTATCTTCAATTATATTGAAGACAGTTATAAAGATTAAAGTTTTTGGTTCTGTCGACAATTTTTTTAAATACAAAAATACAAAGGTGCTACCAGTAGTATAGGACTCATCAACAAAGTTTTATAAACATTTTTAATTTTAAGAAGTAGAAGTATGTAATTCCAGGGGGTCTATATAAACATTTTCAATTCTATAAGAAATAGAAGCATGTAATTCCAGGGGGTCTAATGACATTTTTTACAATGTAAAATATGTATTGGGAATGCAAAACGTTCATCATAACCCTATGAAACTGTTGATGTGAGTGAACCTTTAACCATTGTTTTGTACTGTCTCTCACAATATTATTAGTTAGTCTATGTTAGGGAAAGAATTCATGAGTTGTAGGATAGGCAGTGGGTTGTATTGTATTTATTTGTTTCAATATTTTGGTTACAGATCAAAATTATATTTGGGGAAGCAGTGGGTTGTAGCTTGGGACTTAAATTAATCAGGAGTGCAATGGACTACAAGTTTGGAAGGGGTGGGTGCTATGATATAGGCTAAATAATATCATCACAGCACAGGTAGCCAACTTAGGATTAGTACAAGTAAGTAGTCGAAATGCTACAGATAAATAGCTACTCGTAGTGTATTGGCCAAACTATTGATTTTAGGGGTATAGTTTGTTAATGAAAAATGTTTTATGGACGTAAGCAGTAGTCCTGTATAAACAAAATTTTCCCTTTAGGTCAGGTAATCTAATCTAACTTTACCAATGTCTATAGAAACATTTTTCAATTATTATCTATAATTTAAAAATCAATAGTTGGCTGGTTCACAATGAGTACCTATTCTTAATATTTACCAGAATAAGATAGAGGGAAGATGGTTTGGCAGTATAAGCGTGGGAACAGGGTGGACTTCGAAAATTTCCAGAGGAATTGTCCTGAGAAGTGGACTGTGGAAAGTGTACAGGACTTGTGGAGAGAATTTAGAACGGTAACTATCAAGAATCACTACTCATCGTGTACCGGCCAAACTATTGAGTTTAGACGTATAGTTTACTGGTGAAAAATGTTTCTAGTGACGTTCTAAGTAGTCCTACGCAAAAAAAAAATAATTTTGGTGGGTTATTTTAGGTTAGTTAATGTTACTTTAAGTTAAAGTTGGATTAGGTTAGGTAACCTAACTTTATGTAACCTAACTTAGCCTAACCTAAACTTACATAATCTACCAGTAACTTAAATTAACCTAACCTAAAAAATCTTAACCTAACAATACATTTTTTAAATGTAGGACTACTTAGAACGTCACTAAAAACATTTTTCATCAATAAAGTGTGTGTTTCAAATCAAAAGTTTGACCGGTACACTACGAGTAGTGATTCTTGATATTTATAGAATGACAGAAATAAGGCAGAAATGCTACAATCTCCGTACATGTCAGGGATTTAAGTAAATGAGGATTGAAATAGGAAAACTAGCCAAACTGAGACACGGATGTGTAAGGGTCTGTATTATCACCTCTGATTAAAATAACTGAATAACCATCACCGAAGTACACCATTCGGGCAGTAATTGAACTGTAGTGTATAACAACCTCTGAATTGTAACCATATGGTTATTTGTCAGTTATTGAGTAGTGCTTGGTTAGTTTTTTTCTTACGGTGGTATTTAAATTATAGTTAGATGTACGTTATTTAGAAAAATTAAGTTCGCTTTGTAAGTTTTGTGAAAAAGCAGACGCAAAATTCTAGAAAGAAAAGACATGGACTAGCAGTTATCATTGTTCCTAAATTAAAGTACGTGTTAAATAATATTAAATTTTTATATTAATTGAAAATTTTGCCAGCAATTTGTTTGAAGCTTTTTATTTCAATTAAACTTGTATCTACTGCCAAGTACAGTTAATTAAAATACCAAAAATACTGCAGATACAAAATTGAAAATAGATTTAACTACTCCTACTGAAATTTGTGCAGTCGTGTCTGTACTTCCATCCAAAAAACCTACGGGATAAGACGGTATGTACTGGATTGTGTTAAAAAACTGCAAATACTTCGTTTGTAACAAGTGTATTTCCAGACAGTCTTAAATGTTCTGTTGTCAAACCAGTATTATAAAAAGGGTGATAAAAATTCTCCTTTGAGCTATAGACCATTTAGCTAGTCACAGTTCTTGCTAAAGTAATTGGAAAATTAATCTACTAAAGTCTTTCTTTTTATTTTTAACATAATAAGTTTGGATTTAGACATGGAAAATCAACCAAGCTTTATACAATTTATCTTCATCTGTTTTGAATGCCTTTTAGTATAAAAACAAAGTAGTTGGTTTATTTTGTGATTTAACTAAAGTGCCTGTGTGAATAATAGAATCCTATTAAATAAATTGAGTTTTTATGGTAGTAAAGGAACATCTTTATCTTGCTTCTCTTCATACCTGTCACACTGGTATAAGTTGAATTAAAAACAGTTTGTATTACATCCATTTTTCAAATAAAGGGATAATTAATTATGTTGTTCCTCAGGGATCAATAACTTGGCCTGTTATTGTTCTTAATATATATCCGTGATTTGTCTGCAACTGGAAATAAATTCAGTAATGCTGATATTGTTCTGTTTGCTCAAGACACCACTATGATATGTAAAGAGAAAGATCCTTTAGCACTTAATGATACTTTCAACTTCGTTATATGTAGATTAGAGTACTGGTTTACTGTAAATCTTTCTTTGAATACAGAGAAAACTGTTGTAATAAAATTTTTAGTAAGAAATTAAAATGATTATAACTTGCTAATCAATTACAAAAACTGTATTGTAAAAGAAAGTATTTCCACTAAATTTTTATGGTTACGTTTAGACTTACATTTCAGTGGAACAACTCTTTTCATATAGAAAATAGCAAAGATTAAGATGGTTGCAAAACAGCTGAAAGAAAACTTATGCAGTGCTCACTTTATTGAGAATGGCCTATAATAACATAGTCCTTAAACTGAGTTCAGCATCTTTTATATTGTGTACAATTTATCATCTTATTTAAATGTCTGTAAGCTACTATAAGAAAAACTTATTTTGTATACTTTCATGCTATGATGTCTTATGATATAATTCAGTAGACACCTTCTTCATATGCTTTTCAAGTTTTCAAGCTCCAAACAAGAGCTATTAGAAATGTATTAATGGCAATAAAAATATCCATTTCACCCTTTTTTTTTATTAAAAAAAACCTTGTAATATTGACAGTGTCTGGTCAATACATTGTCTCATTATAGGCTGTTCAGAATAAACTGAGCATTGCCTACAACTTTCTCTAAGCCAGTATGTCTCTATTTTTTACTATTTTGAACACTAAAACTTCAATACAACTAAAAACTATGTAGTGTAAACATTTCATAACTCTCAGAATTTTACCTCTACAACTTCAAATAATACATTTTATTGATTATTATAACTGTTTGGTAGTGTTCACTTTAAAGTGAACAACCTATAATAAAGTTTGTTGTACAGAATCCATGCGAATTTGACAATAATAGTGTAATTCATGTTTATAACACTAGAAGAAAAGAAGATTTTCATATACTAAGTTACCATTTGAAAATTGTGTAGAAGAGTGTTCATTTTGCAGGCATAAAATATTTTTATAACTACCTAATTACTTAGAAAAATTATCAGTATAATAAACAATTGTGTTTTACTAAAAACAATTTCTGTTGGAACAAGTATTTTACACTGTTAATGATTTTATGGAATCTTAAGTGACATAATGTTTTATGTGAATTGTAACATTGACAATCATTAATTTATTAATGTATCATTTTATTAATGTATTTTAGTAGTTTATCACTGTAATTTGTAAAATTAAAGTCAAACTGTGTACTTTTTAAGTATTACCATCCATGTATATTGCAGTTCAGTACATCTAGCTTAATTTGTTTAGTAGATATTATGTATGTTTGTCGGTAATAACTTGAGTAACTGTAATTTACTTGCTTAAATGACAAGTTTCATATCCCTATTAGGGATCTACAGAATTATAAATAAATTAATAAAATATTTGTTTGTGGTTTTAATGGATGAAAGGTGGTCATTTCTTGCTCAATTTGTGTACATATTTAAACTGAAAAACTTTTTAAATATTGTCTACCACCAGAGTTCAAGAAAGGTGGTAAATATAGGTCATGTGCATGTCTCAGTATTCCATTATTTTCAATAAATATAGTAACCTTCGATTTAGGCGTAACAAGAATCCTAACCGTGACACGTCTCTGCATTGTAAAAATGTGTGCCACAATTTTATACCTGCTCGCAGAATAAAATGCTGTCATATTGACTCGTCTGAGCACCAAATAGTGTATTCGAAAATTGGCACTTGAATAGTACTATTTGGGAGTATGCTCTTAGTTGCTATCCAGGGAATTAATTTTGTTCAGGGCTTTATTCAGAGGTGGTAATACAGGTCCTGAGATTGTCAGTGTGCAGGAAATAGAAACAATATTTTTAATGTGTGGACACTGAAGAATGCTGACATAGCCCACATATGATCACGAGCCGGAACTGACAAGTATAACACTGAATTTCACTCTATTACTCTCTGCTTTTAAAGTATATCTTATGTCATTTATTCATTTAATTGTATATTGTAAACATGACTTGTCCAATATCTTTGTGCAAAAATGTACACGTAAAAGATCCAAGTATGCAATAAACTAAAAGGGGGGTTGAACTGCAACAAGGCAGTCTGACCAGATGGAATCTGAAATGCAGCACATAAGTTTGGTGGTATAGAGTTGGTTAGATATATGGTGGTGTTGTTTGGGAGACCATGAGAGGAGGGAAAGTGTCCACAGGAGTGGAAAGAGGCTTCAGTCATACCAATATATTTACAAGGTGCTGATAAGGTGAGACTTGGCAGTTACAGGTTAGGGAGTCTCCTATCCGGTACAGGGCAGGTAATGGAGAGTGGTGCAGCAAACGTATGTGGTGAACATTATGTACGCGAGGAATCAGCTACAGAAACAGAAGTACTAACATGGTTTTAGAAAGGGTTAGGTATTCATGAGCAACTCAGTTGGCAGGTTTGCTACAGAATATGGTGCAGGCAGTTGATGAGAGGAATCAGTAGATGCATCATAGACTTTGTAAAAGCATTTGACAAGGTATCTAAAGGGATGTTGATGGCATTAGATCTATGAGATAACAAGTCTTTGGTGAAGTGGATCGGGACTTTCTCAGGGGATGAAGTCAGAGTGAAAGTGGGGGAGGCAATGTCCAAGGAGAGAGTGGTTACATCAGGATCACAGCAGGGAAGTGTGCTGAGTCCTTTGTTATTCACCATAATGGTGACTGAGTGAGAGTTTGGGTCAACACTTGAGGTCTGTAGCGCTTGACATGAGGTGAATATGGAGCAGCAGCATCAGAATGAGAGAGCAAGGGAAATGGGAGATTCCCAAGAAACCTGCTGACCAACGGCATCGCCCGGTACGATTCCCACATGCGAAAATCTATAGACAGACCTCGCTGAGAATTGAACCCGGATTGCCTTGGTGGGAGGCGAATAGTCTGACCATTCAGCCACTGTGGCCCCTCAGGTTTACAGGTAAAATAAGATTGTGGATGACTGTGTGCTATACACAGAGGTGGTCAGTGGAAACAACTTGCAGGCAGATATTTATAGTTTGTAGTTATAGACAGAGAAGATTAAAATGAAAATGAATGTGCATGGGATTCTCACTTGTCCTTATATCCCAGTGAAGTGAAACTGAGGGATATGTAACATGTCCTAGTTTGCTGTAACTCTAGTAGTTGTAGAATATTCTTGCGTGTTATTTTTAGTATTTGTTTTTTATTGTGGTTTTCATACCTTGTTTTCTGTTTCCCTGTTATATTTTTCACGAGCATAATTAGGACTAATTTTTTTGTCATGCTGTGTGAAATTGTACTTGTTATTCAATTATACTTTACAATGTTTCAGATGTATAGAGGAGAGTTATACACAAGTAACTATCTGTTTTGCAGTGTTGATGAACAATTTATTGGTATATCATTTATTGGTATATCATTTAGACACACGTGTTTAACAGAGAAAGATGGAAATTCACACATAACTGTGTCAAGGTGTGTTAAGACAGTGATAGTTATTTCAAAGCTTAGCATTTATTTGGTAATATCGTGTTTGGTATTAGGATTTCTGGTAAACTGCAGCTACATGATAATCTGCAAGCAAACAAGTCAGTGGCATTTTTAGCACTATCACAAAACCAAGCGAAGTTCCCTTTTGGAATTTCTTCAAGTAGCACCTTCATGTAAACCTGGAATTTCACAGCAGTGGACTATGGATGAAACTGATAAATTATCTTAAAGCTGAATTTGTATTGACTCTGTAAGTCGTACAATACTGTTACTCTTTCAGGTCATGTGATGGATTTGTTTAATTGTAAGCAAATGTTTGATTATAGTATAGTAGCCAAGTCTTTCACTTTAGGTTAGTAGCATATGAAATCTGTCATGTGCCTCATTTGAAGCCTCATGGCAAGAGTTGTTAAGCCAGAGATCTTGGGAAAAGTTTCTGAAGCATAGAACTTTATAAGTGACTAAAAAAAAATCACCTAGATTTACATGACATAAGAAACGTGAGTGTTGGAGGAGAAAAGAAACACAAAATAATAGAAAACAATACAAAATTTCCTACTTCAGCAACATGATATAGTAATAAACACATTGAAACTACATTACTGCTGGAGTTGGACTTCTGTTTGTAGTATCTAGGCTTAACGTAGTAATAAAACATTTTATATTGGACAATTTAACATAATCTCAAATAAGGAACTGGAACAAGCTATATCTTATGTTTAATATTGAATTTCATTTTGTGCTTTTGTAACTCAGTCAGCAGTAAACATGATCTCACACAACAAACTGGAATTAATGGATACAGTTAAATAGCAACAACTATTTCCTGATTTTTCTTTCAAAATACCTACTGTTTCTACAGAGGTACCTTTGGGCTTTGTAACAAGAATTGATGCAGACTGGTCTGTAATACTGGAAATGAGAAACTTGGCGACGTGAAATATCCTGTACTTTCTTGTCCTTCTATGACAGCTCGAACATTATCCCATGGAAAGGCAGATGTAGAACAAGGTTTTCTAATGAATGAGCCCTTTGTTACTCCATCTTGTTCACTATTGACTGCTAAACAATAAATTGCCTACATATAGTGCAATCTGTTACCAAACTGAGGCAGTGTTTGTCAGGTACCTCTATCACCAATGTGCTTCAAGTACTTCAGAGATGCTAGCAACAAGTACAAGGCCTATTTGTAAGACTGCAAGATAGAAAGTGTTGAACTTGATAATGAATCCAAAAGGAAAGATTGTATACTGAGATCAGAAGACTACAGACGGCAACAGTTTGTCTAGCTTGTGAATTTTTATTTGTGATAAATTTTAATCCTGATGTTATTTTTTAATCAGGTATTAAATAAAATATGTTTGTGTTGATCAAACAAAACAAATATACATAACCAGTAATATTGGAGGACAGGACATGGCTGTAGCATGTGTCATATGAACAAACTTATATAAAACTAGCAGTGCGAATATTATTCGTAACTGATAGTATTTACTTTAATTTTAAAACCTCTTTGTACACAATATTGGTACTAAAGTCATCAAGTGTTAGAATTTCCAAGTTGCTAGTTGAGCTAACTCTGCAGCAGGATAAGTTGCTATAGCTGTCTACGTGAAAAGCAGTCTTAAGTTTGTCCCTGCCACTAACAGCGACTTCGTCTGGGCCTTATTTAAAGTCCTGCCAATTTGACGTTGTGGGGTGATTACAGACACCGAAGGTAAGAAGTTAATCAAATGAAAAACATCTGATTTACCCTGTGCACAACCTTTGGTGACTGTGCCATCAATTATATTATATTTTCAAAACATTAACTTGAACTTTATTGCAGTTACAAAGTTTCAGTGGGTAAAGGTTTCACGGAAACGTATATGGTGCCCCAAATTTGAGATTAGTGAGATGATATATCGTCGGTTTACTGTCAAAAGTGGACAAGTCAAAATGAGATTAAATGCTAGAAATATGTATATGTTGTTCACTAACAATTGCCCAAGTTCAAAGTGTATTCGTCGCTTCGAACTGTTGTGTCACAGCATAGTAACTTACCACATTTTTGTTAGTATCCACAAATTAATGATGTTTTTAAACATAGTAACATTTATGACTTGATCACTTTTGGCAGTATACCGACAATATGTCAGCTGATGTAGAGGAACCTAAGTAGAAAGCGAACTGCAATTTTACCCGTTTTAAACGACTACATAAATTGCACTAATTCGATCTGCCTTGTATTTTTTGTGTCAGTGAACGTTCGCACACAGCTTTTAACGGAATTCGAGCCCAGAACCTTCCGGAATTTAGACCTGAGTAACAAACAACTGTGTCATGTAACGTTGAAATAATTCATGAAAATACGATTTAATTTTAAAAAATAAAATTTTTGTGTCCTGGGCTCATTGAGGTTGTACAACACCACATCTCTATAGGTTACTGTAGAGTGAAACTCTTGTATAGGTATGTTATTTCTCGCTGTTCGTACTTGATTTTCAGATCGTCTGCCTTTAATAATGACCAACTTAGTCTTGTTCTTAATAATCACGTTATCTTATAAAGTAAAAAAAAACTTACACATATTTTTTAAAATACTTACATAAGTCTCATTCTGACACGAACAACACCTTAACATCGCTGCTGGTTGGATATCGTGGGTTGATAGAAAACAAATTTTGTGCGGAAATTTTTTGCCATCCCAACTACCCTATCGGTTCATTTAGCTAAGAATGTGTTGTAAAATTTAGAAAAGTCTTTGGTTAAATTAGTTTTGTCAAACTATTGGAGTTGTGTGATTTAGCAGATACAGTATTTAATTAGGTGTTGTAATTATGACATGAGTAATGAAAGGAAAGTCTTAATGTGTGATATTATGAGTTATTGCTAGTGAATAATTTGAGCATGTTACTCTTGCAGCGTCGCATGTCTGTCACGGAGGGAGGCATCCGCTTCTCTGAGACATATGAAGGTGGGAGACCCAAGCTCGGGGGGCTGATGGACCCCCGTCAAGGTGTCATCGACAGGAACTCTCGCTGCCAGACATGTGCAGGTTGGTTGTTGCTTGCTAAAGGTTATGGTGTTAATGTTACAGCATGTATTGCAGGTACTGATGCACCCATTTATTTGTGCAGGCAACCAGACAGAATGTGCTGGTCACTTTGGACACATAAATCTGGCCAAGCCAGTATTTCACGTCGGCTTCCTTACGAAGTCCATCAAGATCCTACGTTGTGTGTGCTTCTATTGCTCGAAGCTGCTTGTCAGTCCGGTCAGTATATTGATCATTGAATTGGTTTCCTATATGTGTAGGTGGATGATTGCCCTCCTTGGCTGTGCCCATACTTATTTATTTCTAAAGGAATGATAATGTGAGTTCGTGCAGCCCTACGTATTATGTATGTATTCAACGAGTATGGTAGTTGGCCATACTTTGTGGATCAGGATACTTGAAGGTCATAAAAGTTAATTTCATTGTCACCTTGAGTTTAATGATCAGTATTATAATTGATTACTTATGGTTACAGTAATCCTCGACTTACGACAGGGTTATGTTCTGGAGGACATTTTGTAACTTGAATGTTTCGTAAGTTGAATTTGTAAGTTATGTACCTAAGGAACTTGGCAAGAAACAAAAATATGATGTATCCAATTTGAAACCTTTGTCCTTTTATTTCTCTGGTACAATGAGAAGATACGTATAGTTAACTCTCGATTATACGACCCCGGGAATATCGACCCTCTCGAAGTAACGACCCTTTTTCAAGGAACCATGGAAAATTAAAAAAAAGTTGCTTGAAAAATCTAAAAAAAATTATGTATAAATTCAAAGAAAATAGTAGAAAAAAGGGTTACATTTATTATGGCTGTAAATTGTTGTGGTTATTTCTTGAAAACTGTACTGCCGCACACGACGTGTTTGTACGTTGCTGCGCCTTCCTACCGCACGACGGGATGGTCAGCAAGCGGGCCACCGGCTCCTTCTCTTTCCCCGTCCGACCGGACTGTGCCGCGCCCGCCTCTTCCCATTCACCGGCCTACCACTTCATAACAGCGCATCTGGTGTGAGTCACTAGCCCACAACACGTGTGTTCGCGCTCACACAAGCAATCGGCTTGATCGTACATAGCCACTGCGGTCTCACTTGTATACGTCGGTGTAAAGAAAATAAGAAATAGCATTGTTAACCGGTGTAGGTTTAAAGTTTTTCTATGAATGTGTTATCCAAGTTTAACAGTAATCAACATCTTGACGTTGGTAATTGTTTACTGTTAGTGAACATATTGAAGTTGAATATCAAATCCATATCCATGCAATTAGCGAAGTGTTTAACAAACTTGTGCACATAGCACCGGTAGAATCATTATAAAATCAAATTACTTTCACAGGGTGGGCCGAGCTAGAGAAGTGAAAGAAGTGCAAAACAAAAGGAGTAGTGTTATCACGTCCCATCTGCTGAGTGAGCGTGGGGAGCTCTGACTAGGTAGTGGTCAAAAGTGGCACAAGCGATATAGGTTAGACACGTCGTGTATGTTGTTTTTGAACTAACCAGTTTCCAGATGGGTCCGTGCACACAAAAATTATCGTGCATGCGTTTGTGGTCGGTAGCTGCTGTAATGTAAACATAGACAACTTCCCAGGATGCAAACAGCTTTATCAAAACTTATGTGTTGCCAGCAAAATTTGTGCCTAATGTGTCAAAGAAAAATCTTAGATGTCATCCATAACGCTATGTATGTGTGTATTTAAATAAATTACAATTTCAACCAACAACATTGCGATAATACCCTGTAAATAGTTTCGAAACGCCTACATTGCTAGTACTTAATTGACGTTGCCGGCAATATTCGTGTTTCGTTATCATTAATTCATGCTTGATGTTGAGCTACAGAAAGGTTGTACATTATATGCACTTCCAGAGTATTCATTTATTCAAAGCACCCATACCCATCTAAACAAGTATAAGGACTACAGGCTCCTTGGGTAGTGTACAAAGTAGAAGTGATGCCAAGAGTCACCATATGTTCAGCAGACTGTACATTGACTGCTATTGAGCCTGCAGTGCATGTCCATGGGAAAGATGGCGAAAGAGGAACAGGAACTGATAAAGATAAGTGGATGCCTGGGGAGGTAAGCTGTGGAGGTAGATATTAAGCTGAAGACAGAAGATTCAAATTAAGGTCAGATGAGGTTTTTGCAGAATAAGTGGTACATATAAAGACATTGTGTAAAATTGCTTTTATACAGAAACAGCTCTTAATAGTGTTTCACTGTATAAAATAACAGAACTTTGTCATTACCTTATCAACGGTTTGCTCCAACCATCATGTTTACAAACTTAAATAAAAACCCAATTTTTTACGGTGATATTTTTTGCAGTTTGCATTTCCTTAAATACATAAAAAAGTGTTTGTAATTTCTCATGTTTATTTTAAACTTAAGTTAAATTTTTAGGACTATGTGGGCTACACAAGCATTAGAGACAAAGGACATAAGTTTTTTATATTATTTTTTGAACATCTAAAATACTCCTCGTTTAACAATATTTCACATACAACTGTATTAGCGTGCCCTGTAGTAACATACGGAGTAGAATAATAATTATGTACAGTAAAACCTCCTTATAAAGACCCCTCACAGTTCTCTAGAATAGGGTCTTTATAAAGGGGTTTAATTGTACAGTAAAACCCCTATTTTAAAACCCCACTGTTCTTGAGGAAAGGGTTGTTATAGAGAGGTGGTTGTTTGTTATAATAAGGGTTGTTATAAAGAGATTTTACTGTACTTAAGTTGGTTTCAGATACCTTTGACATACGTAATTAGCATTTAACTGCGTAACTTCTTGTTGCGTACAGTACGTGTTACATGCTCTAATGAAGTGAAATTTTCAGAAATGAGACTGAAACAAGAATTATGATGAAAACTACATGAAATTCTAAATGACGGCACTTCTTCCCTCTTTAGTTACTTCATGAATGATTAAATTAATTACATTGATGAGCATTTATTTTAATTAAGTATTGTGATTAAATCCCAAATGGTGAAATATCTGGATACCTTATAGGCTCTAATGGTTGCCCTTCATAGTAGTTAGGTGAATTTATCTGAAGTGATGTCAAGGTATTTAAATGTGTGTGTTTTTGTAGATGCTTTATATTAGAGATGCAAAGCACTACCATAGTTACCATTGTAGTCAATATTTTGTAAGTAATTGAAGCTGTTTAGATCGTTAGACAATTAGTGGTACATGACCTCCTACGTCACAGCCCACTGTGGGAGAGAAAGTTGGTTGCCGTAAGGATCTGTCTGCTTACAGTATTTCTTATGATGGCTTGACTTTTGTCCTGTTTTACAGTTGTTAATTGCTCTAGCTCATGTAGTCTTTATACTCAGATAGGATCTTGCGTTGGTTACACTTTTGATTTTTAATTGGAAAAGAGATACTGAAATGATGAACTGGCATTTTATTAAGAACACCCCAAGTCTTTTGCACGTTGGTTGAAATTAATAATGTTTGAACCAAATGAACAGCCAGTATCCTTTGACGAACATGTCCCCTCCATTTGTAGCTATCCACACACCTTTATAATACGGACACTTGCAAGCTATATAACTTCATTTTGAAAGCCTCAGACTACCTAAGACAACATAACTAAAATCACAACTAATATGAAACAAGCCAAATTTATTCAAAGCCTTTTTCCTCGTCAACTTCTTTCAAATGGCTTGATTATTATTTGTTTAACACAACAGGTTGCATTGACTGCTCCGCCTCATTTGAAGTCGTCCATTTTTACCACTCACTTTTATCCCATTTTATAATTTTGTTTAAAACAGAACATGAAAAATAACTTATGATGTATTGATGGTTTCATTTACAGTGTCATTAATGTTTTCTGAAATGTAAATTTAGGTAGGAGCTCATTGATGATTGTATGTGGATGACTACAATGGTAAAAACACAACATACTGTACATTAATTGTAACATTTTTATTTTATAATGTGTATTGTTTTCCTTGTGGCACACAAAGTTTACCTATGCAACCACAAACTGTGGAAATTTGTGGGAATAATTACTGTACTTTGCTAGGAAGAATTTTTTTTTTTATCTTTCTAGCATTATTAACTATCCTCTTAGTATACTAATGTTTATTCTGACAGTCAACAAAGCCTTTCTTTAAAGAAATGTTGTAAGTGATTTTAGTCATAAATAAGTTACAGCATTGTCGGACATAGCAAAATTTACATTCAGTTTATTTTTTAGAAAGAGAAACCTATGTATTAAGTATCAGGGTAGTTATACTGAACCATTTTGTGATTATTGAATTATTCCGGAATTTTTCTTACTTATATGCACACTTTTTTCATCACATACTCGTAACCATAAATGTTAACTTTTGAAAATAGTATCGTTACAATTTAAATAATTATATTTGATATAGTTGATAATGCAATTGGGTAACACTATTATTATTACTGAATGTCTGTTCTGTTTTTATAGACAAATCCGAAAATCAAAGAGGTGGTGATGAAGTCAAAAGGGCAGCCGAGGAAGCGACTGACTTTTGTATATGACCTGTGCAAAGGCAAGAACATCTGTGAAGGTGGAGATGAAATGGATATTCAGAAGGAAGATGATCCTAACAATCAACAGGTATGACTCAACTCTTACGGTTCTGGCACGTTGTCACCACTCTGCTAGCAATGGGTGAGTTAAAGTTTCCCTTCGAGGATGCTATAATATTTGACTAGCGAGCATGAGGGTTCCCTGAAGGGGAGGAGAGGCTGCTAGATGTCCCGAGGAGAATGGTATCCTGGGGCAGTCGACACAACAGTCTGTAACAGCATTGCTGCTGGACCACTGGAAGCTTCGGGGGTGGGTAGGTCTCCATGGAATCTCGTGGTATCTTCCTCGTTGTTGGCGGGGTCGCCTCTGCATGTGCGCCACAAGGCCTGGCACTCTCTGGGACCAAGTTCTCGAGAGGCTAGGGCCCATGGCCTGACAGTGGCTCTTGTTGGCTGCTGGATGGGCGCCTCTCCTGTAGGCGGCTTCATGGTGGTAGCCTATTTGGCATGTTGATCTTCTATATCCTTGTTTAATTGGGCTTGGAGGTGCTGGTTGTGGGGTAGGCTCGCTTGAGTCTTTTGTCCTGGTGACCATGGGGTGGGGGGTGGTCCCCTCTAGTAAGACTGTTGCCTCTTTGGTGGAGATGTGCCCGATGCTTGGGCGACTATGAAAGGTGTACAGCTGCCTCTCATGACTATCGCCACTGTCGTCGGCAGGCATATGTTGTAGATCTTCTGCCCATGTGGGGGAGTCTCCTCTGGCGGAGTGGTGGCTTCTCGGTGGAGAAGGTGGGGTTTCCCCATGGATCTCCTGATGGTGGAGGCTGAGGATTGGCTGGCTGGCGCCGCGGTACTGGGTCGTGCAGGAAAGTCTCTGCATAGTGCTTGAGGCTGGAGCGGTGAACTCGTTTGATTGCTCCGTTGGGGCCCTTTATCCAATAGACATGGCCTTGTCGCTTGATGGCATTTCGGAGCGATCCTTGCATGGAAATGGTGTTGACGGCTAGAAAGTCGCCTGGTCCTCAGGAAGACTTGCTGGCCTTCGTTGAAGGTGTGACTCTGAAATTCGAGGTTGGGCTGTGGGTACTTCTTCTGGATGTACTTGTCATGGTGCTGCGTTGCAGTAGTGGTTCATTCCTGCTCGAGTACCTGGATCTCTTGGGCTGAGGATGCTTTGGTGGGTGCTCATTTCCACTTCCTTCTCCAGGGCGGCGAAAGTTGTAGCCGAGGAGAAGTTCACTTGACGTGGCTCGTAGAGCTTCATTGATTCTGGTGCACAGAGAGTACAGGGCTATCTGCAGAATTTTGTCCCACTGTCTGTGATCCCCTTTTGTGTTGAATCTTAGGCCCGTCTTCAGCTCCTGGTTTTGTCTTTCTGTAGGGTTGGCCTGGGGGTGGTAGATATGTTTGGCCCAGACTTTGGCCTCCCACTTGGTACAGGCAGCGGTCCATTGTCCGTGAGGACACTTTCGGGTACCCCCATCGGAGGAAGACTTTATGTTCCAACTTGGAGATTTTGATATGGACTTCGGTGCTGGCTAATTGGAAGGCCTCCATCCAGCGAGAGGAAAGATCGTCACCACCAGGAAGAACCATTTCCTGTGGTGCTCCTGGGGCAAGGTCCTATTTAGTCCAAGGCTATCTGCTCCCATGTTGTTGTGGATCTGCGAGGTGTCCCATTGGGCTTGAAGATCCTGCTGGGTTTGAGTGTGGCACAAACTTAGCACTGAGCGACATAGGCGGGAATATCCCTGGTTCTGCCTGTCCAGACATACCTCCGGTGTATTTGGCACATGGTTTCGGCTGCTCCAGGATGTCCAGCTAGTGGATGATTGTGGAAGTTGCTGCATAATGACAGTCTCAGTGAGTGGGGTACCCATATTTACCATCCACTTGTAGGGCTAGGCAGGAACCAAATGTATTCTTGCTCCTCCTTGTAGCGGGCTGGGTGGCTGGATAAGAGGTGCCTCATTTCGGGGTCGTCTTGTTGTTCTTTAAGGAACTTCTACAAGTCATTGGTGAAAGCTATCTTGTGCAGCTTTTGTGTTCGGGTAGTGGGCGGTTGAGGTGCGGGCTCTGAGTGGCAGAGTATCTTCCCACAGGTGAAGTTTGGTGGTCTCGCAGGTGACCTTTGGTGCTCGGGAGAGGACGTTGGAGAGGAGGTTTTCTCTTCCCCGACAGTGTTCTATCTCGAAGGAGAATTCTTAGAGCAGAAGGATCCACCTTGCTAATTTGGACTTCTTGGCACTGGTAGAGTACAGCCACTTGATGGCTTGGTTGTCTGTGCGCAAAATAAACTGTCTATCTTCCAGGGGGAATCAGTTTTTGCGGACGGCCCATACTATGCAGAGGCACTCCTGCTCATGGGTTTCATATTTGCGTTCTGTTGCACTTAGCCGAGTGCTGGAAAATCTGATGACAAGTTCTCTTTCTCTGGGGTTTCCTGGTACACCACAGCTCCTAGTCCGACCTGGCTGGCATCTGTCTACAAGATGATGGGTGATCTGCGGTCTGGTCTGTGGAGCATCGGTAGGCTGTGGCATTGTTGCTTCAGTTCTTGGAAGGCTGCATCTTCTGCTGCTCCCCACTTCCAGCATTCCTGTTTGGTTGACAGCAGCAGATGAGGGGTTCCATGTAGCGAGAGATGTCCTGGGTATAGTCTCTCAGCCAGTCACAGAGACCGAGAAACTGGCGCAGCTGCTTCGGGGTCCTCAGGGTTTCGGCCTCCTGGATTTGCAGAACCTTGCAGGTTTGAGGTTGATTCCCGTCAGTAGTGACTACATGTCCCAGGTATTCCACCGTGGCTTTGCCGAAGTGGCACTTTAGTCGGGCGGTGAAGGGGGATTTACAACAATCCGTCGTGTTCGCCCGTCATCCCTCCATCCGCCAGTTTTTTGGCCTGTTCCGTCCATCAAAAATGCTAGCGATTTACAAAAACCCGTCATCCGTCCGTCGTTAATCCTTTAATTTGCAATGCTACCAATGTACAAACAGAAAACTTCTGTGGAATATAAAAAAATCCCTTAAATATATTATTTACTTTTACAGATTTTTACTCAATCTATAGCTACTTATAATTGCAAACACTGTTCTTCGTCACAAAGAAATTTGAGTATAAGTATTTACTAATTAAATTACGGTGTAATGTGAATAAGCATTATGTAAAAAATAATTTCGGTTGGTGTTTTAATTTTTCATGGATGCCAAAACTGTCACTATCGTACTATAAAATATAATTTACAGTGTCATCTAATAAATATTAAAAAAATTCACAGCTTTCTTATTAAGTTAAACAGTTAAAACGATCGTCACCATCTTTAGAAGGCTGTAATTTCACCCGTCCGTCCGTCAAAAGTTAAAGCTTGGCAAGCTTTCGACGGACGGACGGATAGAATTATTCCAGACACCTGATTGGCTGGAAGTCACGTGATCGACTCCAGGACTTGGTGGAGACACTGCCTGTGCTGTTGCCAATCTTGGGAGAAGACGATAATGTCGTCGAGTTGGGCTGTACAGAATCTTCCAATGTAGTCTGCTAAGACAGTACAGTTCATATTTTTTTGGAAGGTTGCCGGGGCGTTTTTAAGTCCAAAGGGCATCACCCTGAGCTGCAACTGTTCTCCGTCGGGGGTCGTGAAGGTGGTGTACTTTCGGGCTTCTGGTTTCACTGGTACCTGCCAATAACCACTCTGTGGATAGTGGAGAGTCATTATTCAATTTTAAAAAGTGTGTGTTGTATACCAGGGACAGTTCAATCTACCATGAACGAAACATTCTAAATAAATACGTAATGAGGAAACAATATGAAACCTCATCACTGATCGTTGTGATACATGCTCCGGATTGAAGATGTAAGTTTAGAAGTGGTCAGGATGCTTTGAGTAGTGTCTGGACTCTGGCCAAAGAGTAGTGTCGCAGAAGATATGCTGCAGAGTTCAGACTTTTATAAGTGTAATGTTCTGTAATTCGTTTTACTCGGCCTTATTTGCTTATTTTACGAATATGGGTACATATTTTAAAAATATGTAAATTCGTAAAAGTAACTTGGGGGACTACTGTACTTTCTTTTCGACTTGGCTAATGGGTTCATATAGGTTATTTTTTTCAAAGAATAGTCTGTGTAATTGTTTTACGTTTAGTTTAATTTCTGGTGTCCAGAATTATGGTGCATGTAATACATGGGCATGTGCATAGCTGCCAACTCTTACGATTTTCCCGTACAATATATGTTTTTGTGTACGCTTGTAAGATTCATGTCAATTATTCTACAGTTTTCAAGCTTTCCAATTTTTTCCCTGTTTGGTTAATTCATAAAGAAATCTGGTACTAAAATCCCATAATTTCGGTACCGAACATGTATGTAGATCTGACTTAATGTCATATATAATAAAGAAAACTAATATTGTAGTTTTGGGAACTAGCATGCTTTTATTTATAGCCATTGAACTATATTATTCACTACAGAGTACCGTATTATTCACGCATCGTACAAACGTAACCCGAACTTTGCCAAAGACACCCGATAAATTGCAGTTGTCTTCCTGGCTAAATGGCCGTCGTGACCTCTGCAAACAAAAGTTACGAGACTGTTTTAATCTGAAGTGGCTTTCCAATTTACCATTTCCGTGTAGTAATTTATCAACAACACGCATGAAATCTTGTGAACTGAAAGAAATTATCGTTTAGTTCTTATTTTTCCAGCAAATATTGAGTGCACATCGTAGTTGTGTAGTGTTTGTAAACATGGTTTTTGACAAGGTTAAATGTATCATTTTGTTATTGTGGCGACGTATTTTAGTGCTGGTTTTTGTATCGACGTCGAGTAACTTCAGGTGTTGCAAGCTTCTCCAGGCTGTAGGATTTCTGGCGCCGACGTTGTGGTTGATCCCTTGCTTCATGGAATTCTCTCCATGACGTAGGTTATTGACGCACGTAGGTCAGCCATCACAGGGGGTTGCTTAGGGTATTGCGCCGCGAAAGTAGTTCCACTGTTGCGCACTTTTTGTCCCCAATTATTATATTTGTGTGGATAAATCATTTTATTTCGATGTAAGACCTATAAACTGAAATTTTGGAATCCTTTGTTATGTGTTTAAATGTAATTTTACTGGTTTTGTTGAATTTTGGATACTGTTGTATCACTCCGCCGTGTGCGCAATTTGTTGCCATGTCCGTTGCCGTGAGAGAACAGTTGGTGCCGGGCGCTGGCCCAAGGCGGAGGTGAGTTGTTGGACAGTTTGTGCTGGGCGCGGGCCCGAAGCGGTCGTTAGTGGTAGAACAGTTTGTGCCGGGCGCTGGCCCGAGGCGGTCGCTCGCGTGTTATACAGTTGAGGCCGGGCGCTGGCCCGAGGAGGGCGTTAATTGTAGGGCAGTTGGCAACGAACGTTTCATCATTACCTTTTTTTTTTCCT